>JASCZW010010822.1:0-34643 GCA_034211315.2 Aedes japonicus | reverse complement strand
TAGTGGAGTAGAAAAAATTGTTGATATTCCTCGTTGACTGCAGTATTCCTTGTAGTCCGTGCCATTGAATGGCGGGCCCATTGTCAGATTTGATGCTCTTTGGATAGCGCTTCCTTTTCGAATATCTCATCGAGAACTTTCTTGACGCATTCGAAACTGGTGGACTTCACAGATCGAGCAATAAGGAATCTTGATCTGTAGTCGACGATAAGAAGAATAGAAATTCCGTTGAATATCCACATATGGCCCGTTAAAATCGAGAGCTATGCGCTCCATACCACTCATTAGGTGTGGAATCGCTACGTAGGGGTAGAGCTTTTCAGGTTTGCCATTCGTCACGCATGTTTCACACGAATCAACCCATTGTTGAATTCTGCTTGCCATCCTTGGCCACCAAATACGCTGCCTGATTATACTCTTCATCTTGGCGACAGATGGATGTCCTTCATATGTGCTACTCTTAGCGCTTTCTCCTGAAGTACTGTTGGAATTACAGCACAGCCTGTTTTTGTTATCATACCATCGCGGATTGATAAATCGTCCTTCACGTTTTTGTAGCATGCCTCGACACTTGACCATATTCCTGTTTCTAGAGCCTTCATGACGAGTTGAAGCGCCACGTCATTGGATGTTGCAGACACGATCTCTTCTTCAGTAAGTACTTGCACTGAGTTCGCGTCTAGTGCTGCGACTTCCCATGGACTGATGTCATCATTGAAAGGCTCGTCCACGCCATCATAAAGCCTAGATGATGGATCAGCAATGTTGTCTCTTCCGCGTACGTACTCACATCATACCTATACGGGCTCAGCCTGAGAGCCCAGCCATCTGCACTGAGTTAAAGCCCGTTTCGAGTCCTCTCGCGATCTGTTGATAATAAAAGCTACTCCCTGAGCGTCTGTGCGTAGTGTGAACTGTCTGCCAAGGAGGAAATATGAAAAGTGCTCGACGCTCCATACTGCGCCTAGCGCCTCCCGTTGGTTCTGAGCATACTTTCGTTCGGTAACCGTAAGAGCTTTGGACGCAAAACTAATTATCCTCGGATTGTGATTCTTGCTTTCCTGTACAAGTACAGCTCCTAGTGCGTTGGGGAGGCGTCCGTGTATAAGATGGTTTTGTCACTATCCGAGAAAAATCCAAGGGCGGTTGTACAGTGTAGTATGCGTTGTTTTATCTGCGCGAAAGCCTCTCTTTGGTCCGGTCCCCAGGTCCATTCTTTTTGTTGTAATTTCCCACAGTGGTCGAGATACTTCAGCGAAATTCCGAATGTAAGGGCTAATAAAAGACGCTAATCCTAAAAAGCTTCTTAGTTCGGATATTGTAGCTGGCTCACGAAAGCTACGCACGCTTCTAATCTTTTCTTCGTTGATGTGGAAACCGTCGCCGTCTAATTCGTGGCCAAGAAACTTCAATCTATCCTTGTCGTATTCGCATTTGGCAGCATTGATAGTTAGATTATTTGCTCGCAAAATTTGCAGCACTTTACTAACTGTTTTCCTTAGCCCCTCCAAAGTTTCCGCAAAAATTAGTATATCATCTATATAGACGATCAGGTTGTCTATGCCGGCGAATAAGCGGACCATTTCTCGCTGAAATATTTCAGGAGCGCAATTTACACCGAACATCAGCCGCGTGAAGCGGTACATGCCACTTTCCGTAAGGAAAGTTGTCGAGCTCTCGCGACTCTTCGCACAGTTCTAGATGATAGAATGCGTTGCTTAAATCCAACTTTGAAAAGTACTTCGACCCGTGGAGTTTAACCCGCATTTCATCAATCAAGGAAGGCGGAAATACTCTCTATTAATCGCCTTATTTGGCGCTCGCATGTTGACTACGAGGCGGAAATCCGACTTGCCCTTCGCTACCGCCGACATGCCACTTATCCAGCTGGGGGCGGACGTGATCTTTTCAATTATTCCGCGGTTTCCATGTCTTGCAACCGTTGTCGTGCTGCCTCCCTAAACGCAGCCGGCACGTTGTAATATGCGTTTTGGTGGGAGCAACCGCGTTGTTAACGCTAAATTTCACTTTGACCCCAGGCATTTTTGGGAATATAGTGTCATCAAGCATTTCAAAACTGTTCACACTCTTTCCCAGTTGTAGTAGTTTTAAATCGTTTGCTGTGGAGCGACCCAAGAGTGATCGTACTCCGTCTGGGACAACGTGAAATTCTGCTAACACTGAAGGTTTTGTTGTTCCTAATACCTCAACCTTCGCCTTGAATGTGCATTTGATCGGCATTGGTTTTGTAGAAGCGTAAGCGTGCAAGTCCCTTTGGGATCGCTGAAAGGTTGATAGTTTCGCTTGACCAGATTGCAATTCGCGTTCTAGGTACGTCCAATCCTTGCCACCGATAACATTGACGTCGGCACCAGAATCTATAAGAAAGCGTATGGGACTGCTTGATCCGATACTGCAGTCGACCAACGCGTCATCCAGAGTGAGAGCATTGATACTCTATAGTAAAAGGGATTAAAGGAATTCGAGATAGGGTGCGTGATTAACAGAATTATTGGTGCGTTCCGTTTATTTGATTGCATTTTATTTCAGAAAGGGAAAAACAATAAACAAGAATGCCAATTACTTTTGCTTTACCTGTTTCAACTCCACATGAGTTTCTTCATTGGAAGATTCGGCGTCCGAGTATCTTGCGTTTTGCTGTACCATCCTAAGCCGTCCTACTTGACAGGTAACTGCAAAATGTCCACGCTGGCCACAAGTGTTACATCTTCTGGAGAGAGCAGGGCATTGCGGATTCCGGTGGAAAGCGTTATTGCATCGTGGACAGCGCTTGCGACGATCTTGTAATTGTTGGTATGGGTGGTTATCTCTCATTTGTCGTCTGTAGCTATTTCCACCATCTATTGCGTTTGAACGCCGTTCTTGTGCTTGAGTGTAGTTGGGATTCATACGCCGTTGTTTTGTTGGGGGATGACTGTACAACTGCCGAAGATTAACTCTCTTTGAACCATGTCCATTGCTTTGAGAAACTTTGTAAACGTTGGTGTCAACTTGTTCTGCTGTCTCTGCATCGTATGCTTCATCGCGAGTGGCTGACTGCACAATGAAATTGGTGTCATATGCATAGATACGGGCCGCCTTTACCAACTCTTTGTTCCGCAATCCATCTAGTAATTGAGCTCGTACGAACCTGTTCTGATCGCTGACGCTATAGCCACAAAGTTTAACGTTCCTCTCTAGACGAGCCTGAAAGGCAACAGTGGATTCGTTTTTCTCTTGCTTCATCCGCAAGAACGCTTGGTGCTCGGCGGCGGTATCCGTCATTGAGCGCAAGTGGCCTTCGATGTTCCGTACGAAAGATGTATAGCAGTTTGTATCCGTTAGACTCGGTCGCAAATTAGCAGCCTTAACAATCGCTTGTAACTCCTGACCAAGGGAAAGATACAATAACTTTGACCTGTACACGGGATCGTTCGCATTGTTCAGGGACACCGCAACCTCAAAGTTTTCGATAAACTCATACCATTCGGCCCACATTTTATTGGGACGAACGCCGTTGGGAAAGGACTTGATATGTTCGGGACGAACGTTTGAATATGAACATTGCGGCTTAGGAGATTCATGGCTGAAATCCCAACTTTTTTCAGTTTCTCGATTCATCGGTTGCGGGGTGCTGGACTCGAAGCGGCTGATAACTTTCGTGAGATCGGCGAGTACTTTTTCAATCTGTTTCATCCGGTCACTGGTATCATTATTCTCTCCTTGGTTTGCGGTCGGGTTAGTGGACGGAGTTTGAATTAGTATGTTGCGTGTGACTAGGCAACTCATCTTCGCTAAGAGAACGAACACTTTTTGGGCTGTTAGTACTGTGATGGTCGTCACTAGAGTAATCGTCATCCTCACTATCGTCCTGATTTACACTGTTACTGCCACTTCCAGGGCGTTTGCTGCACTCGCTGGTTCCTGAACATTCACTCTCATCATCGCTGTTATTTTTGTCCATGATATTGAGGTTAGATTCCTGTTCGACTTCTCCATCGTTAGGGCGGGTAACACCTGCTGCCCGAATGTATTTTCCGTTGTTTGCCATTCTTTACACTTTTATTTCGAATACTGTTGCCTAATTTCGAATTTTACAGCCTGCAAATATTAATGACTATTAACCAAATTGCCTTAAAATAGAGTAATTGAAACTGCTGATTTAAAAAGTAACCAAAAGTTTTCTTTAAATATGTGCCATTCATCTGCATAATGATGAATGATAGAACTTTTTCATAATTTTGCCAATTTATAATGCGTTTGTAGAATGGTATATTCTGCCGAGGGAGGTTATTTGCATTGCTTAGATGTTGATTGATGCATAGATTTACTGATGCGTCTTGCGCGGCTGTGAATCTTTTATGCTAGTTTTAGCGCGTGGCAAGAATCAGAAAACATGCTGCTGATGCTTTTTATTTTTGAGTAATGCGTGTTGCTGCGGTTTAACAATTGCGATGCTATTATGCGTGCCAGCAAAACCGGCTGCTGGTGTTTTTTTCAGTCAAGCGTTCCGCTGCGGCTGTAAAATGGTGGCATTGAAGCAGATTTAGCTAAACACTTTTCTTTTTTTTATTGGCTGCCATTTTGTCTGGAGATCGCGTATTTTTATTTTAGTAATTTTAATTCGTCTACCATGTGGGGGATTCTAGATGGGTTCTTTATAAAATCACTGGCTGGATCGCCAATGTGAATGCGCAAATGGCTGGAATCCCCCAGCACGGTATAGCACTGGATCCTGCGGACTTGGGCACGTCTTACCTCTGAAGCGGTCGGGAGCGAAAAGAGGATGAGTCAAAATGGGAGACGTCGAGGCCTTCGGTTCGGCGATGCTGATGCTCGTGTGAGTTCAGCAACAGTGCTCCCAGTAGAAGGAATTCAATCCACATAAGGCACAAGATTAAGCTCTTTTCACACTAGCGGTAGTGTAGCCCACACACAAGCCAGAAATTATTCCAGATGGAAGACAACAGAATACTCACAGAGCTCAGAACATCCAAAACTCCTTATTTGAGTTGTTCTTCCTGTTTGCTAAGAATATAAATTATTATTTGATATACGCAAAAAGTAACAGCAGACTAGAAGTAAATTGGTTCGCACAAAAAGACCTCTTGATCAGCGCCCGCACAATAGAAACAGACTCGAAATCAACGCATGTTGGATGTCCTTGATTGCCTCGCCGCTTCGTTGAATTCGCTTCTTTGAAAATGCCCAGTATTTTTCTATTGGTCGAAATTCCGGGCAATTAGGTGGATTCAATAGCTTGGGGACGACTTTGTGGCCCAATAAGAACCGCGCAATCAATCCCATCAGTTCAGTCAAGCGTCGCAGAGTGAATGACGGGGATGCCTCGTTAAGCATCCCTCAAGCGAAAGGCTGCTCAGACACCAAAGCAGTTGGCTTTATCAAAACTTTGCAGCTTGACAAGCGTGGCGACGACGATTTGGTTTGGATCTACCTTTCCGCATTTCATCCAAGAACACATGAGAGCCAGATTGCTTCGCTCGTTTGCGAGTGCCTTTATCTGTCCGGCGCTCAGCCCAAGGTGGTGAAGCTTGTACCGAAAGGAAGAGACCTCAATTCGTTGCGGTTTGTGGGCTTTAAGCAAAGGCGTAGCCAGGATTTCGCATAAGGGAGGGCAAGATTTTTTTAGAGAGAAAGAGAGAGAGAGAGAGAGAGAGAGAGAGAGAGAGAGAGAGAGAATTACATCATCTTCAACCACTTGTGGCACACACTGAACACTTCACAAAGACAACCCAACGCCTCGTTGACCATTAGAACCATCTGAACGACGGTTGGATTATCTTCTCTAGTTTCACCCAAAGTACTTTAAAATACCCGTAAAGTTTTGGCAACAATATTCATGTAGAAGGAGATGTTCGCTCATCACCATGAGGCACCAAGAGTGAACAACAATGTTTTTGGCTAGAATTGAAAGATATGAAGAGAAAGTTTTTGATAGTTCCGCTAGTGTGCGGCAGGCTTGGAAACATAGCAGATGTTTTAGGAAAATTGAGCGAAAAGGGCATGTGTACAGTGGTACTCGAACCAACAATTTATTATACTAGTGGGGACCAGTATCGCATCGCTTCACGGTGTTTCTCTCCGAGGTCTCTACGTTGGAGACGACGAGAAAACTTTAGTGATCGTCAGTCGGTGCGAATCAAAAACAAACCCAAAAAGGAGAGAGTTCTCTCCCATGTGCGCATCAGTAAACAGAGTGCACACAATAGATCGCTAGAATAACTATACAAGCCACAGTGGTACATGAGCGTCTTCCAACCGGACATTTTTGCCTGTTGAAGTGGCGGACTTAGTCCGTGCTTTAACCTACCCCGCAGTGGGATGTTAGGCAAAAATGTCGTTGGTTCGAGTACCACTGTACACATGCCCTTTTCGCTCAATTTTCCTAAAACATCTGCTATGTTTCCGAGCCTGCCGCACACTAGCGGAACTATCAAAAACTTTCTCTTCATATCTTTCAATTCTAGCCAAAAACATTGTTGTTCACTCTTGGTGCCTCATGGTGATGAGCGAACATCTCCTTCTACATCATAATCGTTACTCCTCGCACGGAGAATATATAACATAACAATTAATGTAAACAATATTCAATAATTCTAGGCTTGTTCAAGAATTAAAAAAAAACAGAAACGATTTTAAAAACTTTAGGTTTTTTATAATACATATTTCAAAACCGAACCGCATAAAATTGCAACCTTGAGCATGGTTGCGGGTACTGTCATGTGTCAAAATATTCGCTTTACAGTGGTGTTGGATTTTTGTATAGGATAACCACCAAGTTTGTTTACAGTTTGTATTGAAAATGTACTCTTCCTCTAAGACCCTCTCACCCACACTGATAATGATTTTTTTCTTTTATTACGAAATCAAAAGTAGGACTAACACATCTACATGATGATTTCTGCAACGAAATTGAATTGTTCTTTTCAAAAAGCTACCTTCGTATTCAATGCCACACACGAAACTGTCAAAAGCACGAAGCTTTTGTTGACACAGAAAGAACCTTCGTTCGTTGTACGAAAACAACACAAAGTGCAACGAATTTTCAGTGCATATATCAACAAAGCAATACCGCATAAGCACAGTGTTTTACTCTCCGTGCTCACAACGTTTCAATAGAACAATTTTTTTATGGTTGTTCAAAAAATAAGTTCATTTGTTTCTTTCAATTACATGCTGGAAATTATTAAACTTTCTTTTCAAAATTTCAAATGTCCATTTACGGTACTACTAGATGAATCAAAGATCTGTTTTAAACTTCCAAACATGCAAAAAACAATGCTCACAATGTGCTATAAATTCGCCAGCAAAGCAACTTTTTCCGAAATCAAATTTTGAATGAGAAGTAATGAATATAGAAATTGATAGCAGCTTTCTTCTTGGTTCATACTTTTTGTGGTATGTATTTGATTGATGAACTTCTTGTCAATGAACATATTCATCTTCTTCTTGTTTTATGCCATTGTCAGTTTAGCATATTATTTTATGCCATTGTCAGTAAAAGAGTGCTTATGTTTGTATTCTGTTTCACAATTTTAAGTTGATTCGCATAAATTGTTCTAAACAAGCTCCTATTTTCTTGATACAGTTTAAAAATTAAAAGTTTACGAAACAAGAGATTGCTTCGAGCATCGGCTGTGAACGGTTGTGTTGATGCTTTATTAAGCCCTATTTTGCTATCAGGCATGGCACGTTGCGTATTATTTCGGTTATGCGAGTGATCGAGTGTGCAAAGAAAAAAAAAACAACATAAATGTGTCCTGGTGAGAGGTGGTGGATTGCGGGAGGGTGGATCAATTAATTGTGATCCATAATATTGGTTTGCCATGCTCGCCGTACCACCATATCTTGGAGCAACTAAATCACTATTCCCTTTTGTGAGTGGCTCCAACAGTTTATCTACTGTTGATATAAAAACGTTCAAATAAAAAAACGGAACTATATAAAAATATTTTACTAAACGCCGCGTGAAATCAGCTTATCGTTCACTAAAAACAACCCAATTCGAGCGAGGCAGGTGCCAATTATTGCCTTAGTTTGAGATCACCAGTTTTTATATATTGAGGATTTATGCTAGTCCCACGCACCATATGTTGGTTCTCTGTGTAGTAACAGCTGATCTGGCAGCAACGAAGTAGCAACCACGGGCGGACAATCATGCTTATAACCTTGCACATGCTCATATAAACGGATTCAATCTTTGAATAGGATAGGACAACTGCAACTTTTCGCTCTGATGAGCATGCTGTCTTGCATGCTCACACGCTTATTGAAAGACTGATTCGAAAATCAGATACGAGTAGTCTCGTCTCGCCCGGACAATATCGTTGTATATGCTCTAAAATCTCTTGGATAAGGAAACAATACTTTAAAATACTGAATAAAACTATATAGTTATTATATATTCTTAATAACATGAAACTTCAGTACCGTGAAACAGAAAAGCATTGATCAGCTATGTAACATTTACCGGTTTGGCCCATATCATGAATTGTTTAAATAAACATTTTTGATGTATACACTTTCAAACTATGAATTATGTCTCTTTATCAAGTATTGTTTAGTTCCGAAAGCTTTAACATTTATTTAAATATTCAGTTTCTTGATTTTTTTTTAAAATCATTTATTTGTACAGGCTCAATCGAATTAACTTTACAGAGCCAAATTTTCATATTTTTACACATCATCTTAAAACTAAAGTTAGGAGGATAGAGCCGATTACTCGCGGCCGTCTCGAGGTTAATAGGAATTACAAATTACGGATGGTAAAGAGGGTGGGAATTTAAAGTATGGTTTACATAACACATTAAATTTAAATTCTAAATTATCTTAACACTTATAACTATACAATTTACGGTTTTCTTTTGACTTGGACATTTTTTGAAAAAGAAAAAAAACATACACACATACATATATATAAAAAAAAATTAAAGTAAACATACAGGTTAAACTAACTACAATCTAAGGCTAATGTTAGTCAAAAACACATAAACGAGTTTCATGTACTCCAAATCACGTACAGCAAAAATATCTCGAATTGGCACATTGGGTTGTCTACCTCGAGCCCGAAGGGAATCATAAAGCTCAGATCTGACTCCACGATGTTCAGCACAAGACCAAATAACGTGATCTGCGTCCTGATAGTCTTGTCCACACTCACAGAGATTGCTGTCGCTCAGCCCAACTCGGTCTAAATGAGTGTTCAAAGAATAATGATTGGACATGAGGCGAGACATGACACGAATGTCCTAGTAGCACACTTGTTGCCATTCGGTTGAGATAACATAAATATGACTTGCTAAGTCATAATCATGTTACTACAACTAAGAATGATCGTAGTGTGCTACTTGGGTGAAGTCTCGACCCACATCCATCTTCCTAAACCAAGATTTCTTCGACACCTTTGGGATGATAGAATGTTGCCATCGCCCCAAATCTCCTTTACTCCATTTATACTGCCAGCTGACGAGTGACTGTTGACGAAAAATAGGAAAAAAATTCGTTGAAGGTGATTTGTCGATCACAAATATCGCCTTCTATAGCGCCCACCTTTGCAAGCGAGTCCGCTTTCTCATTGCCCGGAATTGAACAATGAGATGGGACCCATACAAAGGTGATGATAAAATAACGCGAAGATAAAGCACTTTGAAGCTCCTGTATTTTCATGAGAAAATACGAGGAGTGCTTTACCTGCCTCAAGGAGCGAATAGCCTCTATAGAACTGAGACTATCCGTGAAAATGAAAAAAAGATCCGGTGTTAGTGAGGCAACAATTTCTAGCGTAAAATGTATTGCCGCTAATTCAGCAACATACACGGAACAAGGAGCTTGAAGTTTACGGTTGGCGCTATAAATTTCATTAAATATACCAAAGCCTACTGACTCCTCTATCAAAGATCCGTCAGTGAAGAACGATTTAGTGGAATCAACTTGGCCAAACTTTGCAGCAAATATCACCGGAGCAATCATAGGACGATGATGCTCTGGGATTCCACGAAGCTCCTGCTTCATGGATAAATCAAAATGAACCGAATTGTCGAAATCGGAGAAGCAAACACGATTGGAGATGTTTGGCGAAGGGCTGACATCCTGTGTTATGTACAAATGGTACAAGGTCATGAAGCGAGTTTGAGGATTCAACTCAAGGAGCTTCTCAAAATTTTCGATCACCTCGGGGTTCATAACTTCACACCTGGTGAGGAGCCGGAGAGATAATTCTGAAAACCGATCCGAGAGTGGCAACATGCAGTTTCTTGATTGCCAAGAACTGAAAATTGATTTGAACTTAGCTTTTCAAGTTTCAGCTAGCGGGGAAAAAAGCAGCCAATGCTCGTCAAATAGTTACCATTAAAGGTGTAAAATATCTCTATTTTTGAATACGTTAGGTTAGCTAGGTTGTATTCTTGATTAAAGGGAAAAGAGTGTCATAACATTTTTAGTCGTTACTATTTGTCCATTTTTTGTAAATTTTTACTACTTCTAGTTAAAAAATCAATACAACTTCACGCTATTTCATTGAGGCCAAGAGCCAATCTCACAAACACTTTCGAAATATATAATAAAGATTCAAACAAACATTAAAATTCTAAAACTAAATTCAAAAGTTAGGGGGGGCAACGGCACCACCATGCCCCGCTTGGCTACGCCTATGCCTTTAAGGTCATTGTCAACTCAGACAAAAGGCACTCTCCAGTGACTCATGGCCTGAGAATATTAGGTTTCGGGATTTTGAAGATAATCGCTCAAAAACGGACCAGGAATAATCAGCCTACTGCCAACTGTTCCTCCAGGGAACCAATTGTCGTCGGAAATAGATGTAACGGAGTCTATTTTGGACGTCTAGTTGGAACCAGTCCTTCAGCAAGTCGACCGGGACGCACGCACCGAAGCCCTTTGAAAGCCCCTTCTGGCCCCGTAACAGTCGAGCCATCAATCGCTCCCTCTATCACCAGTTATGATTCCTGCCGTCCCGTATTCCCTGAATCCAGTCGTCCCGTATTCCCTGTTTACTCTAGGTAAGTATGCGTGTTATATCGATCGATCTGTTCCTGAAGCCCTTCAAAATTCCAGCTCCAGCTCCAACTTCCGGACGAGTCCTGAAGCTCAACAAGCTTCTATCAGTCAACCCCTCATTGTTTCCGGATATGGTCTACGTCAACCGGCAGCATCGTCAAGTCAACCGAGACGCACGCACCGAAGCCCTTTGGAAGCCCCTTCTGGCCCCGTAACAGTCGAGTCATCAATTGCCGCTACCGTCACTGGTCCTGTTTCCTGCCATCGCAGTCGCCCCGGCCCTGTTTACGAAGGTTTGAAAGGGGTATTCCAGCCTGCACCTCCAGTCAAGTATGTTCGTTATATCGATCTTTTCCTGATGCGCCTCCAAATTATATTAGCACCCCCGACATTTGTCATGATGATCAACAAGCGTCATCGTCAAGCCAACCGGGACCTGTCGATGAAGACTATAATATTTTCAGTCCTGCTGGTGGCTCCTGTCATTACGTTGATCGAGTATTATCCGCTAGCCACTATATTGGTCATCCTGTGGTCAATAATCGCACCATTTCATCACCTGACCGCACTCTGCAAGGCGTTTTGAAGGCCCCTTCCAATTTGATATCAGTCGAATATCAGCTTGCTTCAGTCTACCAGCAAATGACTTGTCCTTCGTCGTGCTCCAGCTATCCCATTCGCCCTGGACCTGAACTCGGGGATTTGGAAGTGGGCTTCCAGCCTGCAACCTCAGATCTACAGGTCTACTACTAGAATGCTTGCGGAATAAACACCTGTATTGACGAATACCTGATCGCCTGTTCTCCGAGACTTGGCTCGACGAACTGACCCTAACGAGCCAATTTTTTGATACCATTATTCAGGACATCATCATCGACACTGACATTCGATTCTGTCTAACTTGGAATTTTTAATTTTATTTGTCGTCAATCAGTAGTAGATCATTTTGCTACAATGATATTTACATTTTATGACTCACTTCTTAAATATATAGTACGCCTTAAAACACTAACCTATCAGGTTTATATTTTTAATGTTTAGGTTATCTAATAGCATTGAAGTATTGCTTCAGTTTTGTTTCAGTCAAAGTAAAGTCATCATTTTCTCCGTGCTTATTGTAAGTTGCCATCATCTGATTCAGAGGTCCAAATTTTGCGTAATTTGAGCGAAGATGGCTTGTAGTAAATGTATTTCTTTTACGTAATTGCCGGGAAGGAATGTAAAAATTAAGTTTTGATAGAAGTTATACAAAGTCAACGCGTTGCGCAACAATAGCATTTACGAATGAAACTAATGCAAATGTACGGTGCTCCTTAAATGATTGGATGCTGATAAGCATACAGCGTGCTTCACCAGATTGGAGAGATAAGCTTGTCCAACCTAATATACGAAGGGCAAACAGTAAAAACTGCTTCTTTTTCTTTTATTAATCATTTATTTGTACAGGCTCAATCGAATCAACTTAACAGAGCCAAATTATCATGTTTTTATACATCATTTATCTTGAAAATAAAGTTAGGGGGATAGAACCGATTACTCACGGCCACCTCGGGGTTAATAGGAATTACAAATTACGGAGTTGTGAGAAACCCGAATAAGCCAGGGAAAGTGCGATTGATTTGGGATGCTGCAGCTCGAGTAAATGGCATTTCGTTCAACGATATGATGTTAAAGGGCCCGAACATGTTAACCGCTCTTACGACCGTTCTATTACGTTTCCGACAAAAGCGCATCGCATTCAGTGGAGACATAAAGGAAATGTTTCACCAATTCCTTATCCGGCTGGAAGATAAACAATCACAGAGGTTTATTTTCCGAGAATTCCCTGAACAACCACCACAGATCTTCGTGATGGATGTAGCGACATTCGGTGCAGCGTGCTCTCCGTGCATCGCGCAGTATTTGGAAAACAAAAATGCGGGGAGTACGCGGACGAATTCCCTGATGCGGCCAGAGCTATATAAGAAAACCATTATGTAGATGACTATATGGACAGTGCTGAAACGGTTGATGAAGCAGTGAGGCTGATAAATGAGGTGAAACTTGTGCATTCCAAAGCTGGGAACTTCTCATCGAATTCTGCCGATCTTCTTGAGCGCGTGGGTGAAACTCGTAAAGTTCACCAAAAGTCCCTTAACCTAGATTCGGGAGTAGAGAGGGTACTCGGTATGGTCTGGAAGCCATCAGAAGACGTGTTCAGCTTCAAAATCAGCCTTAAGGAGGAAGTTCGGAACATTGTGGAATGCCAGGATGTACCCACTAAACGCCAAGTCCTACGGACAATCATGTCACTGTTTGACCCGTTAGGACTGGTAACACACTTCTCGGTCCACGGGAAGATACTTATGCAGCGAATTTGGATGACAAGATCAGGATGGAATGAGCCGATCAATGGTGAAATACTGGAAGATTGGCGCCAGTGGATTGGAATGTTGGTTAAGATAAGCGAAGTCAGAGTTCCCAGGTGCTTCTCCGCTGGGACTGTGGCTAAACCGGAGGATTCTCAACTTCATATTTTCGTCGATGCCAGTGAGAACGCGTATTCCTGCGTAGCGTACGTCCAGAGTCCGCTGACGATACCAGTGGCCGCCCGATTCCTATGGTCTGACTCAACGACTGTCCTCGCATGCTTGAAATCTGAGACCCGGCGTTATCACCAATTCGTCGGCTTCCGGGTAGGAGAAATTTTGAACACGACTACCGTGGATGAATGGCGGAAGGTACAATCGAAAGTAAACGTTGCAGATCAGGCGACGAAGTGGAGAGACGGCCCCAGTTTCAAACCCGATGACTGGTGGTATGTAGGACCGGCCTTTCTAATGGAACCGAACGAGAGCTGGCGAAAAGAAAATGTTGGGGAGTTTTCGACAGCTGAGGATTTGCGGGCGGTCTTCCTGCATCATCGAGAAATACCACCACCAATCATAAATGTTCATCGATACTCCAGGTGGACGAGGCTTCAGCGGACGACGGGATACGTTGTTAGAGCGACGAAAGTGTTCCTTGGTCTGAACGCTCAGGGTCCACTCACGCAAGAAGAGCTGCTGAGAGCCGATCTGGCAAATGGTACAGAAGCAAGAATATGCGGATGAATACGCCACGCTTAGATATAAAGTAGAACACCCAAACGCGGAACCGAAGCAGATCGCTAAAACGAGCGCGTTTTACCAGCTGTCACCAATAATGGACGACGAAGGAGTTCTTAGGATGAATAGCCGTATAGTAGCTGCGCCACTAGTATCCAGAGATGTTAGGTATCCGATCATCATGCCCAAAGACCATCGGGTGACGGAGTTGTTGGTGGAGAGCTACCATGCCTAATTTCTGCATGGGAACAACGAAACGGTTGTCAACGAAATACGACAGCGGTTCCGAATTCCACAGCTTCGCGCGGTGGTTGCTAAGATCGCCAAACGGTGTCAACATTGTAGGATCCAGAAGGCAATTCCTCAGGTTCCGATCATGGCTCCCCTACCTGAAACCCGTCTGACTGCTTTTATACGGCCATTCACACACACTGGGGTGAACTATTTCGGGCCAGTCTTTGTCAAAAAAGGGCGCAGCTTGGTAAAGCGTTGGGTAGCGCTTTTCACATGTCTGTCCGTCAGAGCAGTGCACCTTGAAATCGTCCATAGCCTGTCCACCCAGTCGTGCATGATGGCAATCAGGAGGTTCGTGGCGCGCAGAGGTTCCCCAAACACGTTTTGCTCCGATAACGGAACCTGCTTTGTACGAGCGAGTAATTTGTTGAAAGAGGCGCCCCATATGGGAGAATCGTGGGAGCGCATGGTCAGGTCGGTGAAGACGGCGATGACGGCGATGACAGACCATCCACATCATCCTAATGACGAAGTTTTGGAAACTGTTGCACTTGAAGCGGAATCTATCGTCAATTCGAGACCACTAACGTATATTCCGTTGGATCATGCAGATCAGGAGGCTCTAACTCCGAACCACTTCTTGCTCTACGGAACACAAGGAGTCAACCAACCAAGCCGAGATTTGGTACAAGACTACGCGACTCTTCGAGACAGCTGGAAGTTGGCCCAGTATTTATTTGACATGTTCTGGGCTCGATGGGTCCGTGAATACCTGCCTACGCTAACTCGACGTACCAAGTGGTTTCAACCAGTAAAACCTTTGGAGCCCGGTGACTTGGTGATCGTGGTCGACGAAGGCAAGCGCAACGGTTGGCTACGAGGACGAGTTACTGGTGTTGTATCAGGGAAGGATGGACAAGTCCGAAGAGCTGAAGTGAGCACTGCCAGGGGAGTGGTAAGTCGGCCAGCGACCAAATTGGCACTGTTAGACGTTCGTGGGATACTTGGACAACCGGAACACTGTTCGAGCGAACCGGAACTACACGGGCGGGGGAATGTTGGCGAATCCACCGTGCATGCGGTGCCGCTTGGAAAGTGAATCCCGGTTACGCCCTTTTGGTTTGCGCAGTCCAGCATGAATGACAGCTGTCAAGTGCCCGATCCGTCAGAGCTGTGTCGGTTGAAGAGAAACGACAGGGAAAACAGAGATCAACCACATACATAGATGAAAAGAAGAAGTGAGATGGGAGTTTAGCGATTAAAGTGGAAAGTTCATTTCAAGAAAGTTAGTGATTAAAGTTAATTCTATTGAAAGGAAAAGTTAGCTTAAGTTTGCGAAGGAAGAAAAGTTAGTTAGAAGAAGAGAATTTGCGAAGGAAGATTCATTGCGGAGGTAGACCCAAAGTGGGAAACAAATAGTTAGATTGAGGCGTGAATTTTCAAGGCACGCGAAGAACACCAAATCTTTGAAGCTGTACATACGCTTCTAGAGGAGGTGTTTTTATTCCGCCCAGTAAGAAAAGTTTCTTCCCGAACACCTACGGAAACTATATTGAGTATATGAAAGCAGGTTGTTCGTCTCAACCCTTTTGTCCAGACGGAAGAGGATCATTTTCTCCAACAACTTTCGAATACAGGATAACATCGCGATGGGTCGATAGGAGTTGTGGTCGGACGTGGGTTTACCAGGTTTTTGAATGGCAATAACTCTCACCCGTCTCCAATCATCCGGTACAATGTTGAGAGCCAGAAACTGATTGAACAAGTTCAACATGCGCCTCTTTGTGACGTTTGGAAGGTTCTTAAGCAAGTTGAACTTGATCCTATCAGCCCCTGGAGCCGTATTGCCACACGAGAGGAGTGCGAGAGAGAACTCTACCATTGAAAAGGGTTGGCTGATCTCATCTATTCGATTTTCGGTTTTGCGAGGAATCATCCGTGCCGGCATCGAATCTGGGCAAACTTTACGCGTGAACTTGAGGATCCATTGGTCCGAGTACTACTCGTTCTCGTTGCTCGTAGTTTGGTTACGCATATAGATTTTCTTCTATGACATTGTTTATTCATTACCATTACCATTCATCTTCATCATCATCATTACCATTGTTATCATTACTTGTGTTTTTATGGTTTATGTATGAAAATTAAATAATTTTATAATTTTGGTCTAATCTGTTATATATAGTATATATAGTTATATTACTTTATTATAATTTATAAATATATATTATAATTTATAATTTATATTACTTTTAATTATTGTGTCTAATATGTCCAATTAGGGCAGGTCCAATAATTATGTCACACAGTAAGGGGGGAGGGGGATTTGGGAAAACGTGACGATACATTAAAAAAAAATTGAAAGTCCATACAAAAAAAGGGACAAGGGGGGAGGGGTATATGAAGACACTGACAAAACATAATTAATGGACGTTTCCCTAGCAGCAAATTGTGATCATGGCCAAAGTGAATGAAAATGTATAAATGTTAGTTTTGTAAAATTTTAATAGATTTAACACACTTTTTCAGGAAACCTCAAATCACGCTTTTGGCGAATTGCTGCTATCGCTGAAAACGAACGAAATCGTGCATAAGCGTGGACCCAGAGAACTCTACCATTAACAATTTACAATATTTCTTGCCTTTCAGGATCAACCGAACGAAGATCATCTATATAAATAAAAATGAGTTGGGGTTTCCTTTGTCACGATTTAACTCACGAGCGGAAGGACCGTTCGGCAAGATTTTTGCTTTGTTGGATTCGTCTTGGACACCAGAAGGTTCTTATGATGGCTTGAAACCCCTCCCTTCTCTGGAAAAGGGGGCTCCCATACAAGTGAAGCACAAATTTCTGCATAACTCGAGAACTGATCAAGCAAAGGAACCCAAATTTAGCATGCGGAAGTTTTTGGAGGCAAGCAATGTTTCTATGGTAGTCAGAGACCCCTCCCCTCTCTAGAAAGGGAGGCTCTCCTACAAATGAAACAGAAGTTTCTGCATATCTCAAGAACTAATCAAGCAAATGGAACCAAATTTGGCATGCGGGGATTTTAAAGGCAATAAATGTTTCTACGATAGTTCGAGACCCCTTCCCTCTCTCTGTTACGTTATGGGCGGTGCTTCCATACAAATGAAACAAAAGTTTCTACATAACTCGAGAGGTAATCAGGTAAATGGAGCCAAATTTGACAGGTAGAGGTGTTTGAAGGCAAGAAATGTTTCTATTGTGGTTTGAAACTCCTCCGCTCACTGAAAGAGGGGTCTCTTATACAAATAAAACACGAATTTCAGCATAACTCGAGAACAAATCAAGCAAATGGAACCAAATTTGGCATTTTTGGAGGGATGATTTATATATACATAAAAATGAATTTCTGTCTGTCTGTCTGCCTGTTAGACCCGTATAGACTCAAAATTTCTGAACCGACCAACGTGAAAATTTATATGAAGGGGTTTTTGGGGTTAGGGAAGGTTCTTTTGATTGTTTGAGACCCCTAAAGGGTGATACGGTCAAAATTTGGTCAAGGGAAAACGCGTGTAAATCGGTGAAATCGTTTATTTAAAAAATCAAATTAAATTTCTTTTTCAAGTTCAATTAGTATAAAATTCAGGAAAAATTTTCAATTAGGCTTCCGCTTTTCCAAATCCGAATTGCCGGGCCTTACGCTTGACCCCTTCCATCAGATTTTGTACAGCCACCTTGTCCACCTTCTTCGCCGCAGAAAGCCAGTTTGCCTTGAACTGCTGCTCGTCCTTAGCAGTTTTTTTGGTCTTCTTTAGGTTCCGCTTGACAATAGCCCAGTATTTCTCAATTGGGCGGAGCTCTGGCGTGTTGGGAGGGGGAACCTTGGGAACCACTTGCACGTTGTTGGCGGCGTACCACTCCATGGCCTTTTTACCGTAATGGCAAGATGCCAAATCCGGCCAAAACAGTACGGAACAACCGTGTTTCTTCAGGAAAGGCAGCAGACGTTTATTCAAACACTCTTTCACGTAAATTTCTTGGTTGACAGTCCCGGAAGCTATGAAAATGCTGCTTTTCAAGCCACAGGTACAGATGGCTTGCCAAACCAGATATTTCTTTGCGAACTTTGACAGTTTCGTGTGCTTGAAAATATCTGCCACCTTTCCCCTTTCTTTTGCCGTATAAAACTCCCTGTCCCGGAAGCTGCTTGTAGTCGGCTTTGACGTAGGTTTCGTCGTCCATTACCACGCAGTCAAACTTCGTCAGCATCGTCGTGTACAGCCTCCGGGATCGCGCTTCTGGCCGTCGTATTTTGTTTATCATCGCGATTTGGAGTCACTACCTTCTGGTAAGTCGATAGTCCGGCTCGTTTTTTGCTCGATGCACGGTTGTAGACGATACACCCAGCTTATTTGCGGCATCTCGGAGAGATAGGTTAGGGTTTCGCTTGAAACTACCGGCAACTCTCTTTGTCGTCTCAGCGGCTTCCGGTTTTCGATTTCCCCCCGATCCAGACTTCCTGGCTGTCGACAAACGTTCCCCAATCACTTTAATTACATTTGTAACGGTTGATTTGGCAACTTTTAGCGATTTTGCCAACTTTGCGTGCGAGTAGCTCGGATTTTCGGGATGCGCGAGCAAAATTTTGATACGCTGCTCTTCTTGCTTGGACGGCATTTTGACAACTGAAGAGTGAATTCCAAAATCAAAATAGGAGCAACATTCTACACACACACACTTCAAAATGAGGGTGTTCAGGTTTTTTTAAATGCAAAATTGAAAGAAATACGTCAAGTTGATATTGACTCAAATTTTGACCGTATCGCCCTTTACTCTCTCATAACTCGAGAACTAATCAAGCAAATCGAATCAAATTTGGCATATGGGGGGTTTTGAAGGCAAGAATGTTTCTGTGGTGGTTCAAGACCTCTCCCCTTTTTGAAAGGGCGGGGGGTTCAAACAAATGAAACTCAAATTTTTATTATAACCGAATAATCGAAGAGCCCCGTGTGATGGTTCGAGAACTAATCAAGCAAATGGAACCAAATTTGGCATGTGGGGGGTTTTGAAGGCAATCATTGTATGGTGGTTTGAGAAACCACCCCCTCTGGAAGAGAGGGCTTCCATACAAATGAAACACAAATTTCTACCAAAAATGAGAATTATTCAGGATACTTAAACACAAAACGTGTATTTCTCGGGTAAGAAGCATGTTTTGATAGAAGTTTGAACCCCTGCTTATTCAAGAAAAAAAAACTCATTCCGAAAAAAAAACCATAAAAATGCCAGTTACACTAAATTTTCCTTCATTTAGTTGCAAGCGTAGCAGCGCACGCACTGGGTTCAGCTAGTTATAATAGATACGAATGATTGTAGTATTTTTGATTGGCATTAATATAACCAATGTTGTTTAAATAATTCATGGGAGTAGGAGGGGCCATCTGGGCACCCGATTGAAGCACTCTGTATGGGGAGAGTGGGAATGCCAACTCCCCCATTGCTAACAGTTTGTGAATAGAGGACGGGCTCTTCTCCCCGCCTATTGGGGCATCCTCATGTTAGATAGCTTGCTCTTTTGACCAATTGTTCAATCTTGTTGTAGGGAAGACATTCTTTATATCCCTGTGGAAACGTATAAGTGATGTTGCCTATCGATCCACCCAACCCCTCTTTGACCATTCTTACAATGGCATGATTAGGATAATCAGTGGTTATAAAAGCTTGATCAAGTCTAAGAGAGGGGAGAGTCCATTGCTATCCGACTTAGTTTACGTGCTACAATGGGTGGTATTTACATGGTATTTTCTGGTAAAATTGTGGGCACGGTGGGCAACGTGTTGAAAATTAACATCTTCTTTCCAGTTTTCTTGGACAGCAAGATATCATTGTGCACTATGTTCACTCCGGTTAGTAGTTTATTTAACTATTCGTAACCGCAAATTGTCGAATGCATGATACGTGGGATGATACTGGTTTTTTAGTTTGTCGATAGTTTCCTTTTTTTGAGAATTTTAGTGGCCAGACGTTTCATCACAATAGCTAAATTGGTTTTGGATTCTGGACAAGAAATGGTTCTCCGGCCTTGCTTCATCTTTCGTGTCGCAACCGGGCGGGCCATGGTGCCTTAAGTCATGGCCAGGTGCCTTAAGATAGCTAAAATAAGATTACGCTGCTGTTGCCTCCAACCGATTATCAGTCCGGTCTCAAAGTTTCATCATAAACTTTTGTGATAAATCCTCTCAAGATAGTTAAGTCATCCCATGCCTTCGGCACAGTTAATATTATCCAACCACATTTCCCCGTATCCATCGAACATGGCATGTTAAGATTTCAGTTTAAATTGACACTTCCAAGCAATTTTTACCCTAACATTAACTCCCTGGTAACAAAAAAACACAACCTATGATCGCACTTCGCTTACTTCCCGCGCTGACCATCTGGACAATTCCATCCCGTTTTATTAACCGTGGCGCTTATATCATCCTCCAACCTTCAACCCACCAAACCAGAACATCATTTTCCTTGTTTCACTTTCGGTGATTTTCCCCCATTTCAATTTCTCGCACATCATCACCGAAGTCGTCGTCGTCGTCATCGCCGGAATCCGCCGGAACATTCCTCCACATCTGGCTGCCTGGCCGGTCATCCGCCGAACGATGAAGACGACGACGATGACGGTGATGATGATGTTGGCAATGATGGGACATTCCGGAATCTGAGTGATCTCCCTACCTCGGTGTTGTTGTTTTTTTCGCGTGTTAATTTTTCCGCTTTTTTCGCAACACGACAGCCGTTTGTGGTGTCATAAATTTCGGCTTTGTCCGTTGTTGCTCAGCTCAGCTCTGGCGTCGATAAATTAAACGATACGACAAGGTTTTGGGATTTCCCATAACAATATTCA
This sequence comes from Aedes japonicus, assembly GCA_034211315.2. Taxonomy (NCBI): domain Eukaryota; kingdom Metazoa; phylum Arthropoda; class Insecta; order Diptera; family Culicidae; genus Aedes; species Aedes japonicus. The sequence goes on along the minus strand of JASCZW010010822.1, from coordinate 13,423 downwards.
TTAAAGTCGGATAAATAATTCATTTCACGCTGAAAACGGGGAAGAAAAAGCGGTTTTAATGTTTCCCATATGTTTCGGAAGTTGACGACTAACTGTTTAGCCGAGGGTTTTACAGCGCTTCGGAGACATTGTTCTGTTCAGTGGGATGGAAATTCTCACCCCTCCCAGTCTTTGACAAATTCAAACACATGGTACAGTCCGGGCATAATCTTATCAGCTCTTCTGCCATTGGTGACGGTGCGGGCTCCACATGTGTGACTGTGGATAGTGACAAAGGCGATGGCCGTTCTAATTAAAACAGTTTTGGTTCATTAATTTAACATTAATCGCCTGGCACGGAGACTTACAACACCCCGAGTTCCCCGACTAAATAGGTCCGTCTGCTGCTTGTTAAACGGTAATGGATTTCTCCGGTTGCCGAGGCTAACGCTTGGCTTCAACCCATAAAGCTCTTACGCTTTATGTCCTGGATGTTTTTCGGTGGACGGACGAACGGACGATGATAGGATTTCCCTTCTTGTCCCCATCAAGTGCACACAAATGGCGGGAAAAATAGTTTTCCACAACAGTCAGAGCCGATGCAAGGCGGACGAGAGGAATTACTTTGATTTTAATTAAAATTATCTTCACGCTCAGCTGCAAACGTAAACAGAGCGTGGTAAAACTGCTAGGAACTGGGAGATGCAACTCGACTGGGCTGTCTGGTGGTATGTTTTCGAGAAGAAAGGAAACGCCTCGCGATGCTAATATTGTCTGATTACGTCTCTGAATTCGGAAGTGGTTGTTCCAGAGGGCTTTAGGTGCTTGTTGTAGGAAGGTTGTTCAGTCTTGTTCAACATAATTGGTTAAGGATACGGAAGAACAATGTTCTATGATTGACACACCAAGTGTTCCGAATTATCTTTTGAAACGGAACGATTTATTAGCTGAATCGTTGTTGGTTTTATGATCACATTTCAGTTACATCCAAATTTCGAACATCTAGAATTTTCTTTTTGGTGTTTGACGCATTGCAAGAAAGAGAAAGTTTCTGTCGTTTTCTTAAAAGTGCCTTAGTACTATCAATGATTACTCTAAACTTTGACAGTGCAGATTTTACAACAGTGTCTTCTCCATAAAGTCAAAGACGAATTTCACGCCAACTCATTCAGTGGTTGGCAGTACCTCTTGGAATCAAATGAAACTTTGTGGTTGTATAGGCTATGCCTTTTCAAGTAACTTTTGCATACTTTGTTTTTCAAAATCTGTCTAGGCTGCCATTTGAAACGGGATTAAGTTTTTCGATCGACTTCTTTTAAATCAACATACCTCAAAAAGAACAATGGGTGTTCTCTAAACGTTTATAAAATAGAAATTGTTAAACTTATAAAATCCATTGTTACACGCTGAAAAAAATATTTTAAAATGTTAAAGTCATTTTGCGGAAATGAGTATCTTAGAATTGGACGAAATTTTTTTACTTAATAATGGCAATATAATTGCCTTAAAGTTCGCCGTACAAGATGGGTACTTTTAAGGAAAAAAGTTTTCTAACAACAACTTTTTCATGTCCTATTTGTATATGTCCGTGTATCACACCACTCGTCTAGTTATGGTCTTAAACACCACTTTAGAATCCAATAAAATTAAGCAGTCATAAAGAATTGAATGTATTGAACCTCTTTGCAAAGAACAATAATCATCTAGACTAACATTTGAAAAGTGTAAAAAACATTCAATTTCCCTTTCCATCATTTAAACTGAACTAATAATGTACGTTTGAGTAAAAGTAATTCATAACTGCTTGTTCGGATATTCTAAGTTTTAGGAGCGATTCAAATATGGTGTCGTATATCTTGGGGGAGAGCGGGGTCGAAAGGAAGAACAAGATTTGTTACACTACGTGTAAAAGGTATGGGAAAAATTGTGATGACGGAGGCTGGATAAATCTAAAAGAATAGCGGATGTCATATTTGAATCGGGTTAAAATGGATATGCATCAAGTCTTATCGAATTAGAAAATTTTAATTTGATAAGACTTGATGTATATCCTTTTAAAAGCGATTGAAATATGACGTTATATGAATTTTCAAAATACTGTTCATGTCAATGAAAACTTATAGGTTTTTGCTGAGTAAGTTAGACAGAGTATGAGCAATATATTGAATTTTATTTAATGAAATCTAGCTATGTTTAATTGTTGTGTGTCATTGAAATCCTGATCACAATATGCTCCGTTTTTCATCTGAACGAAGTAAAGATTTTGACAATCGGTGAATCCCTCGGGTCATAGGCTGCGCCCACTTTTTTGAGATTTTTGATATGTCTAATATTTTCTTGTTTGAATATCCCAATGACCATAAGAGCTACAATATCAGGTAGTTTTTTCAATGGAAATTAGATTTGCTATTAAACGAAGATTTTCAAAAATTAAAACAGTGTTGCCAACATTATTATTTTTAAAATTTAAGTCTTATACTGCGTTTTTTCTCAGAACACCCCCACTTTTTTCAATTTTGATGGCACCAATGTGTAAAACAGACTTGCATAGTCAGGGAGATATGCACTTTTAAAGATGTCATGTTTTACATTCAATGAATTAAAATATGAAAATAGTATAAATATATTCAAAATGTTTTCTGAAAGAATAATGATGACAATAGGCAATTGTGTTAGCAACTAGTTATATCCCGATCCCAATTCGGATACCGCAATGGCATACCAGTGAAAACAGAAAGTTAGAGGAAAATTTACAGTGTAGCCATCTTAAGTTTTTTTTTTGTGATTAGTTTTCAAAACAAATATTTATGATTAATATTCATTTTTTGTCAATCGAATCATCAATTTTTAAATCTATTTATCTCTCTAAAAAAATAAAAATGAAATGGAACGGCATGGCACGATTTAACTGAAGAACATGTTGACAGATTCGCATGTTTGTTTAAATCTATTCTTCTTTGGCTGCGTTTCGGTCCGAGGTTTGCCAGGTCAGCTGGTTCCAAATAATGGTGCAATTTTATATTCCACAACACCTTGACAAATTCCACTTAAATAAAATGTATATCAAAACTTATTTCTTGCAAGGTTGAATTTTTACGGTTTTTTGAAGCATGTTTAAAAATGATACCAGTTTCTGAGCTCGAGACCTAGTCTTGACAACTAGACTGTCACGCCGCTCCAGCTAGATACCATACTTTCGAGGCATACCTGTATTCGATTTCCCTCGTGGAACTCCTGTGCAGAGTCCTGATTTTTTTTATTTCCTTTTTTTCCGTCGTCCTGTTTCCTGAAAACGTGGTCCAGTGATTTCATTCCATACAAAAGGCGAAAGAAAGTCTAAAAATGGATTTTACACAGATAGGCTATGGGTTTCCAAGTAATTTTGGAGCTCTATTTTCAAATATTCTATCTTAATTGTCGTATTAGGCCACACTCGACTCGAGAAAATACGAAAAATTAGAAGAAAGCAGAAAAGAAAATAATTTAGACATAGCAAATCTGGAAAGGGAACGTCCATTAATTACGTTACGCAAAAATTGAATTTATATATTTATTGAATAATGGGGAAGTGACAACCATCGACGCCAGGTAAACGACTCCACCACCTGGACCCTACATATTGCACTCATCAACACATGAGCCAGGACCAACAGCTTTACTTCCCTTCCGAAGGAAGACGTGACCATATTTTTTGTCTCAAAAAAACCCCACCGACCTCGTTTGGGATTGAAACCAGACCCACTGGGGTGCCAAGTAACAGTCATGCTTTCCACTACACCACTGGCGCCGGCAATCCCATTGCAAATTGTTATACTTCTGGACTCGTGGACTCCGAAACCTTTACGGTACTGAATAAATCCACTTCTGTATTTCCTTTACTCCTACATGCCTGACTCCTCTTTTAGCAAAAATCTGGATTTTCATTTGCCTGCCATTCTGCGAAATCTAAACCAAACCTTTTGCAAACGATCACAAAGTTACATTACAAAGTTAGATTACAAAGATACAGTATTGGACATTCCGCAATTTTAAGTAGTTCTGGATATATTCAGGGGAACCGAGTGGTAAAGACTGTATTCGATGAAATTTGGACACACAAAATATGTCACCAAAAATTTTCCTTGAGCCCGATTCTTTTCAAACTTTCTGAAAATAAAGTACTACTAAATGGTTATGTTTTGACATCATTGGTTTATTGAACCTCTTCTCCCAACCCAAATTCTCGCACCATTGCCTTGACCCCTTTCATCAAATTTTGGGCAATGATAGGACCGACTTGCTTACTTACTTTTAACCACACTTTTTTTAGTTCAAGTTCATTTTCTATCAGTTTTGAAGTTTTAACGAGCTTTGCCTTCATGATTGCCCAAAATTTTTCAATTGGGCGAAGTTCCGGAGTGTTTGGAAGGTTGACGTCTTTTGGTACAAAAACTTCATTATTATCTTTGTACCAGTCTAAGACGGGCCGGGCATAGTGGCAAGATGCCAAATCCGGCCAAAACAGTGTCGGGCCATCGTGAGTTCTCAAGAAGGGCAGAAGTCGTCTTTTTTGGAGGCATTCGTCCTTGTAGATTTGTCCGTTGACGGTCCCAGAGGTGATGAAGGGCTGACACATTTTGCCACATCCGCAGATCACTTGCCAGACAAGGAATTTTTTGGCGAATTTCGACAGTTTCTTCTTCCGTACACTCTCCGGAACGGCCAACTTAGAGGTGGCGACGTAGTGTTCCTGTCCTGGCATTTGTTTGGTGTCGGCTTTAATGTAGGTCTCATCGTCCATCACAATGCAGAACGGTTTTGTGAGCCACTCCCTGTACAGTTTTTTTGCACAAGTTTTGGCCACCGAGTTCTGTTTATCGCTCCAGTTTGGTGCCTTCTGGACCTTGTACCCATGTAATCCAGAACGTTTCATTGTTTTCTCCACAAAACAAACTGAAACTTTCGCCTTTTTCGCAACATCCCTGATCGAAATGTTGGGATAACGCTTAAATTGGTTCAATACCATCCTGGCCCTCTCCGGATTTGATGTGCCACGTTTTTTGCCACTACCATTTTTCCGCTTGGTTGTCTTACGGTCCTTGAGCGTTTTGATCACATGAGATACGGTTGAATGTGCGATTCCGAGCTGTTTTCCGATCGATCCATCGATGAGCAGTGTTTGGGTTTTCGAAGTGAGTGGCCAGACTTTGTTGGCGCACTATTTCTTCATTCGAAGCCGTCACTAAAATTACTCGACCAATTTTCACGAAATTCATTACACCATTGACACAACACAATGAAATACATTCAGTTAAAATTTCAATAATTTTTACCCACACGCTAAAAAGTTACGAACAATTGCGTGTGTCCAAATTTCATCGAATACAGTCTTTAAGTACCCTTCTCAAAACACTTACCAGGATCAAAACGGTACCAAAATATGGCTTGCGATACCGCAAACTTGATGATTTTGCAAAACAAGACCATTGGTGGCCATTCTGTAAAAACCCGGTCATTGTAGCCGCCCCTGGTAGCCAGTGTTGTTGAATCATGAGCGTTTTCACGATTTGCAGCCGAGAGTTCTCTGCTCGCGAGAGGAGAGAACACAAATAATGCTGCTGTTCATCATCCCCCTATCGTTTCCGCAGGAGAGTGAATGTGTGTATTTTTGCCATTGCGCTTCATCTCTTCATGCTATGAAACGAACTATTATTGAGTGGCGAGGAACCAACTCGCATGGTGAGTGAGTACCGCATGAGCAGCTGACGGGTTTGCTCATTGAGTTAACGATGCTGGTTGAACAAGATGTTACGGATAATTCGCTTGCGTCTAGTAGGTGGGATATCTGCGGCGTGCCACCAATAGAGGGTTTGGGATTTATTTTATCACCTCCTATTTGCTTCCTGCTTAATTACTAAAGCTTGTTGGTGGGAATTACTAAAGCTTGTTGGTGTGTCGCTTTTATGATGCATCTTTGGTGTAATTTATAAAGACTTTATAGAAAGAATTTATAAAATTAGTGTGCATCCGGCTATCGAGGTTTGCGAGAACGGTTTAATTTTCGTACTGGCTGATAAAGCACGTGCGTGGACAAGACATTTGTGTGCATCTGGCATCGAATACATATTTAAATGTCAGCAAACAGAGCGCAGTGTAAGCCGATATATGAATTACATCTCAGCATTGTTATTAAAAATATGCAGTTCCTTAACTATCGATATCCATGAGTTCAAGATGTGCTGTGTTTTCTAGTGAGTTTTGGACTGTACATTTAGTGACTTTTTTAAATGTATATCATGAAACATGTCAAAATTGTATAAGATAATCTGTCTCCACTTCTATTTCACCTACATTTGACTTATCTTTTGCATCATATTCAAGAAGCGAAGTAGACGATTAGGAGATGCTAGACCACTTTCCGTACAAAGTATATTCGATCGAAACGTCATTTTTTTTTAAATCCTATTGAACATATTGTTTAGGTGTGATTCGTGGCTTTCAGATTTGAAAGTGCATATTAGACAGTCATTACGAGAGAGCTAACGATTTTTTTTGACGTACACACTTAGAAGATTTTACAGTATTCGGTAATTTTTTACCGAACTTTCAACAGCTGAACGTTCGGTAATCCGATTTACCGGATTTCGGTGAAATTTTACAGTATTCCGGTACAAAAATTACCGGAACATGTCAAATTTTACCGAAGTCCGTTAAATCGGATTACCAAACTGTTCAGCTGTTGAAAGTTCGGTAAAAAGTTACCGAATACTGTAAAATTTTCTGAGTGTGTAGGCTACGTCTTACGGCAAGGTTAGGGTGTCATTTGAAAATCCTAAAATAAGGTCCGATAGGAAATACAAATTAAACGCTTATAACTTAATTTTTCTTCGATAGATTTTCAATATGTTTAAATCAATCGGTTGCAAAATTCCCCGCGTATTGAGTCAACTATAAAAAAATATCTTTCTACAATTGTAAACTATTGAAAGTAACGCAAATAAAAGGTGATGTTTTAAAATATAGTTTTCAAGGCTAAATTTACTACATGCATAGTATTTCAATGATTTCCATTTCAATGTTGCAGTGAAGATTTCAATGTAGCAATAAACTATGTTGCAGTGAACGATAAAAAAGGGATACACCTTCGCAAACTAAATCATTCGTTCGGTATTATTCAAGCTGTGCGGAGTGGCGGGGATCAAATATTGGATTGACAGCTTGCGGTGGCTAATACCCTGGAGGGTTCACTGGCGTGCAACCATTGATCAGGTAGCTGATAACTGTATTTTCTAGGCAACCGTTGCGAGGCAGCCATTAGTTTTGTGATGAGCAATCGGTTGACCAAACCTGTGACCATGAGGAGCAAAATAAGGTGCTTGTGTTGATCCTGATCTTAGCCAATTTTTGGTACGATGCAACGGATGCAATAATTTGCTTCTGCAAAAGACCAAGGAGGTTTAAATTCAAATGTGCACCATATAAAATCCGCCCTTTTCAGGACGGCCAATTCAATTTTCCTAGTTAAGAAGTTTGTATGAATTTATCGTACATTTTTCAAATTCCGATCTAAATTCTTGGCAATTGGCAGCCAGCGGCGGTTCAAATAGTTTTAGTTTTCCTTTAGTCGTCGCATACCTAAAGCGTTGTGTAAAATTTCTAGAACGGTTCGAAAATTTATACTGTGTGCGCAAATACAGAGCAGGCTTACAGCAATGGTTGATTGCCCAATAGAAATTTAAAAAATGGCTACCATCACGAAAAATTAAATTACTGAACGCTAATAACTCGATCATTTCTTGATTGATTTTTGAGATTTATTCTCTAGACGACAAGAGGTTCTCACGACTGCTATTTTATTTTGCACAAGTGTTTACAATTTTAAAAAAGGTGCATATATCGTATGTTGTGTATTTTATTCCGGCAAGTATCAAGAAATTTCCAATCACGGATAAGATTTAGCTTTTCTCACGTTGTATTCCGGATTATCATTATCTGTACATGTAAATTAGTACTGTGATGAACAATTGTTCTGTTTTGTTAACAATTCGAGTAGGAAAGAGTTTATCATCCATGGAATTCCCGAGTATTGTAAAATAATTTTAAATATTTTTTTTCGTTGTTATTATGCATTGTCATAGGTTCGTAGTGGATGCGCGAGTCTGTCTACAATTGCAGCAGGACTACAATCTGTAGACAAGTAAATACAATTAAAATTGTTTTTAACCTTTTATATTTTAACATCCCTTCACTATATTTTCTATGCTTTTTATAGGTCAGTTTCAGCTTCACATATATCCTTCCAGGTCAATTATAGTCCACCTTACCTTAAATATGTATTCGAAAAGATAGGAAGGTTTTTAACGTTTTTTAGTAAGGATCATATGCGACAAATTCAACTGAACAAAGCTTTTCCCAAATTTACCAAAAAGGATAATTTACAATAATTCATTTCATATTTTACAGATAAAGAATCATTTCCGGATTCTTCAAGAGTTATCGGAAAATTAATTATTGTTTTCTGAAGTTTCATTACGTTTCCGTTTTTGGCGTTATTCACACTCATATAAAATTTATTTAGCCTCACTGTTATATATATATATATATATATATATATATATATATATATATATATATATATATATATATATATATATATATATATATATATATATATATATATATATATATATATATATATATATATATATATATATATATATATATATATATATATATTCTACTATAGTTTACTGGCTTGCTAGTATTACTACTGAACATTATAGCGTCAGTTTATTATTTTATTTTATGATATTAAATTTATGCAATACATAAATTCACATAATTAAAATCACTATAGTACCCTCTACAAAAAGTTATTGTGATAAAAGGAAAAGGAAGAGCACTTTGAAATTTTAGGTTTACTATTCTTTATATGCTCTATAATCTCAGATCATCCATGAACATCCCAAGTTTTGAAAAATAATTTTAAACCATGATTTTTACTCGTTTTTACATTGTCTAAACTTTCAGGTTCATAAATGGAATTGTTATTATTATTCTTATATTCACTCACTATATTAGACATCATTCTAATATTCATTCACTTTATTTTATAAATTACTATATGACATTGACTATATATTGGGAAAGGAGGAAGCATCAGGGATCACTCAATCTGGAATTGAACAATGGAGTGGTATGACAACCGGCGTCTAGGACCTTTATTTTTATCCTATCGATTCGATTGTGATGCTGTGAATTCTACTCCAACAGTTTCAGCGAGAGTGACGTGCCCTTCTTAAAAAGCCATCCCGTAAAAAGTTTGATAAGGATTGCGATTGTACACGATTTTCATTGCTGCATAACTAATTTATCAAACCATTTAATGAAAAAAAATCCACAAAATAAGAAATTTCAACTTGATTTCAAGTTCGAAAATCGTAGAGAAGAGCAAAACTTCAGCATAGGAACTCATTTTCGGCACATCGATAGAAAACATGAAATTTATCAATGTTTATATATGAAATATCAAATCATACATTTGGCAAGTTAGTTAAGTTCAATAACTACAAAACAATGTCAGTATGAACGTATTCCCTGAATATTTACATTCTTTCTGACCGAACACAAAACAAATAAATTGAAGCTCATTTATGTGATTTTGACTAACATTAGCCTTAGATTGTAGTTAGTTTAACCTGTATGTTTACTTAAAGTTTTTTTTTATCTGTGTTTGTGTGTGTTTTTTTTTCTCAAAAATGTTCAAGTCAAAAGAAGCCAAATGTTTTTTGACAATTTAGAATTAAAAAAAATGTGTTATGTAAGCCCCACTTCAAACTCCTGCCCACCTTCCCATCCATTCAGTTGTTAATCCTATTAACCTCGAGACAGCCGCGAGTAATCGGTTCTATCCTCTTAACGTTAGTTTTAAGATAATTTATGTATACAAATATGAAAACTTGGCTCTGTAAAGTTAATTCGATTGAGCCTGTACAAATAAATGATTTATATAAAAAAAAATGTTTACGCTCCAAACAAATACACTTTTCATACCAACAGCTGACTGCTGCAATGGGGTCAATGGCGTTTCAATATTTCGTGTCGTAATTTAAAATGGAATGCCGTGATTGCGGTTAAGAAACTGTGTTAGATTTTCAACAACATCTCAGTAGCCAGCGATTTCTCGCGTACCACGAGCAAAGGAACTATCCTTTTTGACCGATATCGTTCATCAATCTTCTGTTAATAACGCAGCTATTAAAATATTTTGTATTGCATAAGTTGTTGAAAGCTACACGCAGAGCCAAAGATTTGTTTATTTTACCGTGGTATACAACAGAGAAAGTCGAGGAAGAGAATCGTTGGTTGGTTCTTTTCAAATGATACGCGAGATTTGAAATATAACGGTACGATGCAAAGATAAATAAACCACTTTGTTTTTGAAAGTCACATTCCATCTTTTTATTAAACTGCGTGTTATGCAGAGTGTAAATGAAAACAGATATTTATAATATCAGTCTACCACTGAAAATCCATTCCCGAATGAAGATAGCAGAAAATGAAGATAAATCTCAATAATTATAAACATTTATTTTCTAGTTTTTACTTCAACCATTTCTTTAATCGTTCCATATATACATTAAGATTCCAGTATTCATGTTTTCATTCTGATTCATACACTGCGCATTCATGGCAAACGCATGATGACCAAGACGCGATGCGAAATCGATTTTAAATTGATAATTCTGTTTATTAAATTATATTTTACTCGCTCACTTATCAGAGTCTTCAACACACTAGCCGCTATCCCAACGTGGCCCGTCTGGATTAGCATTACAACGGAAATCATTTCCTTGTTTTTTCGTTTTGCCATTGTCTCACACCAGCGGCGGCATTGCTGGAATTTCCGAACCAGAAAACTGCTAGCGATCAACTGAGTGAGCAAGAAATTGTTTGTTCAACAAAATAATGCTCAGACTGCGAGTCAAACGTTGCATGAGTTATTACGATCGTGCTCGAGGTCTGAGAGAGATAGAGCTGATTCTTATGAACTTATTCTCTGGTTTTTCCTATTCTCGCGGTGAGTCGAATCACCATATCGTTCAAACCGTCGCGCTCCATCTCGTTCTGCAATGCTGGTACGAAAATGAACACTGTGAGTTATTTCTCTCGAAAACAGGTATTGAGCGTTCGTTGAGGTGAGTATTTACAACATTGCTGGTAGCCTTCCAGGAACTGGGTTCCAAAACTATTCAAAATTTCTCATAGCTTACAAAATGATGTCTCACAAGTTCAAAACTTATTGCAAAGCTCTTCTAAATGTAATCACTTTCCCCTGTAGAATAAGATTTGTAGGATGTGCAAGCCATGATTATACAGTCCGAATCTGGTCACTTTTCCCGTGAAAGCAGGTTCCAGGAACGGAGACAGGCGTGCCCACAATGGCCAAGTGTTTACAGAATGACCACTAATGGTCTTGTTTGAGGTATCGCTAGCCATGTTTTGGTACCGTTCAAAATCTGTCCACTTTCCCGGTGTATCCCGGTTCCCGGAAGGCGACCAAGAGTGGCCGCAATGGCAGAATATTTTGAGAATGCCCACAAATGATCTTGTTTTATAAATTCATGAGCTTACGACACCTCAAAGCCATGTTTTTGTACCGTTTTGATCCTGGTCAGTGTTTTGAGAAGGGTACTTACCCCACGGTTCCCATGAATATATCCGGAACTACGTAAAATTGCGGAAAAACTAGGACAAATTTGTGATCGTTTGCAAAAGATTGCTTCCAATTTGGTTTAGACTTCGCAGAATGGCAGGCAAATGAAAATCCAGATTTTTGCTAAAAGAGGGGTCAGGCATGTAGGTGTTAAATGCCTGGAGAATGATGGTTGTGGTTTCAAAATAGAATTATTTTCAGACGAAAAATCTCTGTCATAAATGAAAGCTTGAAAAAAGTGGCATCTTGGATTGAACTGCTGAGACAATATCGGTATCTACTGCGTCATCCAGTAGCTTCAATTCCTTTATCAATCAGGAAAATCTGAACCCAACGGATACCAACGATGAAATCAATTACATACTCAAGATACAAACAAAAGAGACACAAATCTCCCGCGATTAACATGATGACTAAATGCAGAACGTCATTCACCGGAATGACATCACTGACCTAGTATTCCATCAATCTACCTCCCAATAAGCCATCCGATCCGAACCGACAATCAAAATTATTGTCACGCGCCTTAGGTGATTGTCTCCGAACAAGTGTGCCCTTAATTTCAAACGCTTCACACAAGCCGGATGACAGCAGAGCCTGACTTCACTCCGTTGAAATGCTGTTTTGATTGGAACGCTGATTTGTACACAAAACAGTCCAAGGCAGGTTGACATCAGTGTGATTGATTCGTGCTCTTGTAATTTATGATCGACAATTAAATCTGTTCGTGACCCGATTTTTTACGGGTCTTTAATGTTCGATGACACACTAATCTGATGAATCTGATGATTACAACAAGGCGGAATTTGTCACAGTCGTTTGATAATCCTTAGAATAATTAGCGAGCATTAAAAAACACGATCTGTATTGATTTTCAGTTCCACTGAACATCTTCCCTCAAAGCCCTTATCAATGCCACCCAAACCAATCATCGGAGAGTTAAATAGCCACCTCATCAGCGACAACACCTTCGACTTTGCCCCTCATCATCATCGTCGACCGACTTGCGGCAACATTTGATCATACGCTGCTCCCCCCCTTCCCCCCTCCATCCTGCCATCGATTGATGCTTGACGGAGGAAAGGTAAATCCAAACGGTTTCTCCTCTAGACCCGTCGGTGCCCGGCGGCAAGGGCTCATTTATCAACTTGTTGATAGACTCCCGTTCCATAAATCAATTCCAACAGCTTTCATTCATGCCCCTTGAGCATAACCAATCGTTTCATTGCCGTTTGCTTGCCGAACAGAAACGAAGTTGTCACTGTCACCCTATTTTGCCAATGCCCTTTTCTCGGAAGGCACGGTCCGCGTAGGTGGCATGCTGGAACTGGCGAGACAAACAGACAGACAGGCAGTCGGCTTATCCCAATGTAATTACTACTGCCGAGGTGTCAATTCGTACACACACTTTCTGCTTGTGCGCCACCATTCACCTCTTCATGATCCATAACGACTCCGACTCCCCGACGACGAGTGCATCAGCATCAATGCCGTCAATGTTCAAACAACCCACCCGAAACATTCGATCCGTTTTGTATGCTGAGGCATGCCGAGTTCAAAAGGTGCGTACCGGTTCATAAATAAATGTTTGAGCAGCAGCAAAACTGCATCTTCTCCTCATCATCATCATCGGTGTTGTTTTCCCGGTGGTTTCACGAGGACGAAAGGTTCAAAGTGTTACCTCTTCATCATCACCCACACGCGAGAAGCGAGAGCGTCAGCTAGCGTGCGTCGTTTCAAACTCGACGG
>JASCZW010010821.1:0-34645 GCA_034211315.2 Aedes japonicus | reverse complement strand
TCGGTTTTATTGCCATCAGCAGCCTTGGAGGCAATGCGTGAAGATTGTGATCGGTACCCGAACGACAGCCAGCCAGATCCACGACAAATCTCGCGCGTTGCATCGACGCATTGGTGAAAGTGATCGCAATTTGTGAACCGGCTATCGAATCACGACACGTTCGCTCGATCATCAAGGGTCACCCATTTTCGGCTTACGAATTATGAAACCATCGATGGTACAATTCAATAGACTGCACGTGTATGTTCTAATTTTGACCGAATTTGAGCGACACTTCGTGATCGCGATCTAATTGACCGTCGTCGTTGTCATCGTGGGAGCTGCGGAATTTCCCAGATGAGTCCGCTTGGGTCTCGCTAATTGATGGTCGCGTAATGTCCGGCCACCTTCGTACATTACTTTACTGCGTGCAGCCCAGGCATCGATAACGGGTTTTCTCGCGAACCTGATCACCCGGTCTCGATCCACGTAAGCTTGCCCGTTCGCGCCCCTTTCCGGAAGCAGCAGGAGACTTTCGCTGCACAGCGTCGATCCGTGATCGGTGAGCCGGTCAGTTCGGTTTTGTCTCTGGCCGATTTGTTTTTTTCCGTTTCTTGAATCGAAATTCGTCTGTAAGTTTGTGGGTGGTTGAACGGGAACAAAGAGACGGCGAATGTGGGAAACTGTCGGCTTCGTTTCTAATGGACCGCAGTTTAGTGGAGGTTATAGCTGTCGAGAAAAGTTCGATGCCGGTGAGAAAGTTGCCACTGACTGAGGGTAATTGAATTTGTTTCCATCGGTGGGATATTGAGGAAAATCGTTGTAATCAAACGGCTTTGTTGGAAATTGACTAGCTCTAGAAAGTAGATACTGGAGGTAGGCAGTCTTACACAATAACACCGTAACTCAAATGACCATCGAAGCTGCTTTGTTACATTCGATCGGTGTTTATCAATGCAGAATGGTAAGGAGATATATGTCCTCTACCAAGACCAGTTTATACAAAAGTATCGATTCCATCAGGCACTCAAGAGCACCATTCAGTGCGTGGGATGGCTATTGAGTTCACCTTCAACCAACGCCGTGAATAGTGGAAAGAATGTATCAAAGTATCAACACGTTTTATTAATTGTAAGGGTAAGATATAAAATAAGATGACAAAATGCACCATAAGGGGTTTTAAATGTTTTTTTTCAATAGTGATTTCTAAAGATGAAACACATTTGGAAGAGTGTAAAAATTCCTATAAGCGCATGTCATACTTCATTTCTATTCAAATCAGGAAAAATAAAGATTTCGGTATTTCAGGTACACTTCGGTAAACTTAGGTTTATCATTTTACAAAATAGATTCAGCATATCCGTTTTTGCATTGAGTCGATGAGATTTTCAAACATTTCCTATAGAACTTTCCGCCGCCTTGCTCTTACTTATGTTTGTAGCTTACAAATTGTTCCAATCTGTCACACACCACAGTGAACTCGTCCTTCCAGGATTCCCAGAAACCTGGAAAAAGGATTCGGGTCGGGTAGTAGTGTGTTATGAACTATTTAGATGTTTCTTTCAGAAAAACAGGTAAACACATCTCGTTCACGTGAATAGCACCGTTATCTTGTTGAAATAAGAAGTTGTTGTCCAAAATATCCTCTGTACACGCATTGAGAACACTTTCCAGTAGCTCTACGTAGCTCTCTTAATTTATTCTCGTAGAAATGTGTGGCAATCTTCACGAAAATGCAGCCTACACACAAATGAATGTCTGCTCCGAAATATTCTGTTCAACTTTACAGGAGATTCATCCCAAGATCATGCCACGGAAGAAAGGAACCCTTTGGAGAAAGGGAGAAGATCTCGCAGAAGACTTGACGGCCTCTCTACAACTACTTTTTGAATTCAACCGTGTTGCAATAAGTAAATTCAAATCATCAATTGAGGTTTTCTATTCAATAGTGTTTCGTCAGATGATCGTGCAAACAGTTGTTTGTTTACGCGCTTCCATCTACAGCTATGGGTTGTAATTCCAACGAAGATCAAATTACGGGAGGAAACAAAGACTGTATTCGATGAAATTTTGACACACGCAATTGTTCGTAACTTTCATCTTAACATCAAATCCGGAGAGGCCAGGATGGTATTGAACCAATTTAAGCGTTATCCCAACGTTCTGGATTACATGTGTACAATGTCCAGAAGGCACCGAACCGGAGCGATAAACAGAACTCAGTGGCCAAAACTCGGGCAAGAAAACTGTACAGGAGTGGCTCACAAAACCGTTCTGCATTGTGATGGACGATGAGACCTACATTAAAGCCGACACCTAACAAATGCCAGGACAGGAACAATACGTCGCCACCTCTAAGTTGGCCGTTCCGGAGAGTGTACGGAACAAGAAACTGTCGAAATTCGCCAAAAAATTCCTTGTCTGGCAAGCGATCTGCGGATGTGGCAAAATGAGTCAGCCCCTTCATCACCTCTGGGACCGTCAACGGACAAATCTACAAGCACGAATGCCTCCAAAAACGGCTTCTGCCCTTCTTGAGATCTCACGATGGCCCGAAACTGTTTTGGCCGGATTTGGCATCTTGCCACTATGCCCGGCCCGTCTTAGACTGGTACAAAGATAATAATGTAGTTTTTGTACCAAAAGATGTCAACCCTCCAAACACTCCGGAACATCGCCCAATTGAAAATTTTTGGCAATCATGAAGGCAAGGCTCGTTAAAACTCCAAAACTGATAGAAAATTAACTTGAACTAAAGAAAGTGTGGTTAAAAGTAAGTAAGCAAGTCGGTCCTATCATTGCCCAAAATTCGATGACAGGGGTCAAGGCAAAGGTGCCGGCATTTGAGTTGAGAGAAGAGATTCAATAAACCAATGATGTCAAAACTTAACCATTTAGTAGTACTTTATTTCCAGAAAGTTTGAAAAGAATCGGGCTCAAGGAAAATTTTTGGTGACCTATTTTGTGTGTCCAAATTTCATCGAATACAGTCTTTATATAGGAAAGGATGGTACCTACATAACGCACCTTTTAAGCAACAATGTGAATTTCTAGGAAATGGAAGTAAAAAAAAAAGGAAGAAGTTATTGAGTATGGTGCACTACGATGTTTTCGTTGTACAGGGTGCGGCAGAAAATTATGCGAAAATGTTCAAACTTGAGTATTGGGTTAATTCGTGAAGCTAGTGACTAATTTCTGTCGAAAGTGTATTTGTTTATGTTTACTTTTAAGTGCTGCATCCAAACATTCTATTTGTTTTATTGCAAATTCGTCAAAATGTTCGCGAAAGAAGTGATCACCAGTTTGTTGCTCGCCAAGAAGAAGCCGAAAGAGATTGCCAAGGTGGTAGGGTGCCATTTGGCAACAGTTTACCGCATAAAAAAGTCCCTGCAGGATGGTCCTAAGCAGCGGAAGCCGGGAAGCGGACGTCCGCGCTTTGCACGCACGCCGAACGTGATCAAATCGGTCCGTGCAAAAATTGCTCGCAACCCGGTGCGTTCCATAAGAAAACTTGCAAAGGAAGCCAATATTTCGGAAAAATCCATGCGGAGAATCATCAAAGAAGACCTGCATGCATCTTCCAGAGCCAGAGTGAAACGCCACTTGATTACGGACCGGATCATGGAACTACGAGTGACTCGTTCCAAGAGATTGCTTTTCTAGTTGAAGAAGGAAAAAATGATAATCCTGTTCTCCGACGAAAAGCTTTTCAGCATCGATGCTGTGGTCAACAGCCGCATGGACCGGTTCATTTCACCGCAGAAAATGGAGAACGTTCCGGAAAAAGTGAAATTTAAATTTCAAACCAAACATCCGGCTGGTGTCATGATGTTTGGCTTGGTGGCGTCCAACGGTTTGAAAATGCCGCCTGTTTTCATTGATGCTGGAGTTAAAATCAATACCGAAGTGTATATCGGTATTTTAAAGGACCAAGTGCTTCCCTGGGTGAAGGACAAACTTCTCCGAGGACTAAAACGTTATCCTACAGCAGGATGGAGCGCCGTGTCACACGTCCAATCGAACCCAACAATGGTTGAACGATAACATGAAGTTTTGGCCGAAGGATTTGTGGCCCCCTAGCAGTCCAGATCTTAATCCGTTGGATTATTCGATTTGGGCATATGTTGAAGCACGAGCCTGCAAAACATCACACCCTAGTGTGAAAACCCTGAAGTCAACCATAACACGCACATGGCAGTCAATGTCGGAGGACTACATCTGAAAGGCATGCCCTGGCTTCCGGCGTCGACTCGAGGATGTTATTAATAAAAATGGAGGACACATTGAATAAATTTGTTTAAAAGGACTTGATAAAGATAACTGCACTCGCAAATGTTGATATTATTGCTTGAATGAGTTGGGAATGGGATTTGAAAGAACTAGAACAATTTTTCGCATTATTTTCTGCCACACCCTGTAGATGAAATGTGATTTGCATTCAAAACGATGACTTTTCATAATTTTTTAAACCTCTTCCAATTTGATCCCAAGTAGACACCGGGGAAAAACGCCTGTTTAATTGCTCAATATGCATCCAAAAATTGGGGTAAGACGCACCACAACACTGTGAAGCACTACCGCTTGTAAAAGGTAAAAACACGGCTATAAAAATTTACTCATTAGAGTTATAAAGTGAGGAGGTTGCAACAAAATGCATTAAAGCTCTGTTTGGTAGTAAAGCAGCTGAGTATAGAACAAAGATTTCATAACTTGGCCAAATTTTCCAACTCCTCATTATACACGCTCATAAAAAGTACCCAACGGAGCAGTTTAATGTGGGAAACCAACGTTGGGTTTAATTTTGTTTACCTACCGTTGGGTTAAAATTACTTACTTTTGGGTAGAATTTAAGCAGAATAAGTTATTCATACTCAACGGTATGTTAACATTATCATACCCAACGTTTGCTTCCCGCACTTAACTGCTCCACTGGGTACTTTTTCCTAAGCGTGTAAACGTATACATTACGACACGATGCGTTCTGCCCCAGTTTTAGATTTGCATGGTTTTGTCTAGATATTCTAAAAATTCCATTTCGAGTTATTAGTACGAGACACTGAAGAAGTCTGCACATTGTAGACGAAATACGCGTATCTGTCGAAGATAAGCAAAGGTAGTTGGAATTAAATGGAAGATACTAATTTTTCTTCTAATTTCTAGGTCCAGGTATTCCACTAAACAGCTCAAACCCTCTAGGATACGTCTAAATTTTGTTTGATGCCAATCTATACACCATCGCAGCCTCATCAGGCATACTTTGATTGGCTCATTAATATGCACGTTCGGCAAACTTGATTTTGATAAAATACGGTGCAAGTCGATTTTTTCTCGTCTCAGGAAATCCTAACGGCGCTGACTGGAATTGATACAAGACCTATTGGGGTGAGAGGCAATTACGCTTAACATTCCACCAGCGGGACCGTTGCTGTTAGGCGTGGTTAAAAATCTTGTTTTCCCAATACAATAAAATACCATCACACTATGGCAGAGGTTCCAACAGCATCCATACTGTTGATTTAAAACGGTCAACAGAACCTCGAGCGCGCTCGGGCGATCATGTTAGTTTTAATTATTACCACGTATTTTCAGATGGCTCCGGTATCGTATTAACTCTGTCTGTGAAAACCTATCATTTGATAAACACGTTTCTCGGGCACGCACGCAGTTTTCAGCCAAAAATTCAAATAAATGGCTAAAACTCAGGCAGAATGGGTCGGAGAATAATCAGTTCCGGTCCAAACGCAGTTCCTTAAAAGGGCGCTGTCCACTTGATCGGTATTTATTTATTTATTGAGTATACGAGTATATTCCCTTGCCAACAACCGGATAATAACTCGTATTCTTAGAAGGTGATGCGGACAGCGATTTGTCATCGACCAAAAAGCTTCGAGCATTGAAAGACGAGAAAAAAGTCCGGCTCCGATGTGAGATTTAAAGAAACTGGTATTCGCGGTCATGGGTTCGAAACCGCAGTGTGCTGTACAACTTGCGATTTGCAGTACATAAGTTCCAGCCCGTTAAATCATAGCAACGCTTTCGACATCTATATCAACTCGATATCATTTCGTCCTGAGGTTACTTAGAATATGATATTATACCGAGACTACCGACAATCGATTTTACTGTCGATCCATACGTTGTACCTTAAGTCGGAAGTAGCGCGTTGTATAGGGCATCAGATGCGCCATCGGTTTTCTACTGAAACCATAATACAACGGGCTCGCAAAGTTTTATGCTTTTATGTGCCTATTTAGGGAACGTCCATTAATTACGTCACGCAAAAATTGACTTTTTATAACTCCCCACCTTGTCACGTTTTTTGTATGGACTTTCATTTCTTTTTGTATGGATCGTCAAGTTTCCCCAAACTCACCTTTCCCCCTTACTGCGTGACATAGTTAATGGACGTTCCCTTATCTATCTTTGGAGGACAACGACTTCAGCGGGTTGACGGTTTCCGGCACCGATTCCTGGAAGAAAAGAGGATTTTCGTCTCTGCTGGGTGTTTCTACAATTATTGTTTGGCGTACCGGACGAGTTCTTGACCTGGACGTAAAGGAAGGCACTGTGAAATTTGAAAAATGTTACGAAGGTAGCCTCTAGGAAAATGGGAGGGGATTCGATCATTGAAATCTTCACGCTATTTTTTCATCACTTTCGTATAGGTCCCTTCCCATTGTCCGGTTTTGAGCATTGATACAGCGGACTCACTTGCGAAGGAGAGCGCTATGGAAGGCGATATTTTTTATCAACAAATTGCCTTCAGTGACTTTTTTCCTATTTTTCGTCAATAAAGATATGTCCAGTTAGAATCCGGAATCACTTATTGTGTTGCAGCGGCACAATAAGTGACCGCTGCAAGTTTTCTTTTACAGCGGTTTGTTAACCTAGGTGCCCACTTTCTGTGGTATAAATTTCACGGTGTTTCGTGCCGTGAGTGAAAATTTATTCCAAATGGAAGCCGAGAGGAGAGAAAAAATTCTGCACACCCACGTTGATAATCCAGGTCCCCCAATAAGATTCGCAAAAACGTTAAAAATCGACAAACCAACCGTTTTTGACGTGCTCAAACGTTTCAGGGAGTGAACGAGCGTGGATCGAGTGCCTCAAGGTAAGCGTCGTAGTTGAGCATGTGATCGCAAGCTGAACCAGAAGGTGTTGAGAACCGTCGGAGCAAACCCTGGACTATTAGATAATGAAATCGCACAAAAATACGCGGCTGCTCGCAGTACCGTTCGAAGAATTCGTTTGCGAGCACGATATCGTTCTTATCGAGCCAGCAAGCAACCAAACAGAACGTTGAAGCAAAGTTTCGTCACCAAAACTTGAGCTCGGAAATTGTACCAGCAGATTTTGACGAAGTACCAAGGATGCCTGCTCATCGACGATGAAACCTACTTCAAAATGGATTTCGGACAACTTCCTGGCCAAACATTCTACATGGCAACGGCACGAGGAGATGTTCCTGCGAAGTTGAAGTTTGCTTGTATGGACAAATTTGCCGAAAAAACTGATGATTTGGCAAGGGATATGCAGATACGGAGCAAAGACCAAAGTGTTCGTGACGAATAAGACGATGGACTCGAAGCTTTACAAGGAAGAATGCCCTCAAAACCGCGTACTACCTTTCATTAAAGCCCATAAAGGTCTCGTAAAGTTTTGGCCAGATTTGGCGAGTTGCCACTACAGCCTGGAATTCATCCACCTGGAAGTGGTACCGCGATAGTAATGTACATTGCATCGATAGAAACATATATCCCAACCCAACTGCCCGCAGTTCCGGCCCATCGAGAGATTTTGGACAATAATGAAGCGGAAGCTTAAGAAAAGTGGAAAAACGGCTCGGGACGCGACTCAGATGACCAAAATGTGGAACAAATGTGCCAATGAAGTTGACTCGTTGGGAGGAATAAAGTAAAAGTGCGAATTTTCATTAGAAACAAAGAGAAATGATTTGTATTGATATTTTAGAGAACAGTGAATTACCTTGATGTATTAAACTTATTTTTACGTCAATCCGTTACCAAGATACCATAGATGATTTATTATTCCGGATTCTAAATTGACATAGATTTAGTCACTCGTTAGCTGGCAGCATAAATGGAGGGTGAAGCAGATTTGGGTCGATGGCAACATTCAAACATCCCTAAGGTTTCGAAGAAATCTTGATTTGAAGGGATGAATGTGAGTTGAGACGTCATTCGTGTGTCTTTGAACGCTAACTTATAACTTGTTGGGCTGAACGAATCTCTGTGAGTCTGGACACGGTAACCAGGACGCAGATCAGGTTATTTGGTCTTGTTCCGGGCATCGTGCAGATCGTGTCAGATCTGAGCTCTATGATTCCCTTCTGGCTCGAGGTAGCCAACCTAATGTACCGGTACACGTCATTTTGGCTCTACGTGATCTTGAGTTTATGAAACTCATTTATGTATGTTTGACTATAATTAGCCTTAGAATGTAGTTTGCTTAACCTTTATGTTTAGTTCTAGTTTTTGATTTCAGTGTTTGTGTTTTTTGTCCTTTCTTGAAAATTTTCAAGTCAAAAGTAAACCAAAATCTATAAAGTTATTAGTAAGACGATATAGAATTTAAAAAAATCTGTTATATAAACCATACTTTAAATGATGATACCCCGTTTGGCATAGAGACGTTTGACGAAAAGAGGTTTGGCCGAATGGACGTTTGGCCGAATGGACGTTTGGCCGAATGGACGTTTGGCCGAAACGGCGTTTGACCCAATACAAATTTGGGAACAATATACTTTACATTGCAGTTTTCTTGTTGGAGCCCCGATTTTTAGTTTTCCCCCAACTCATTCTTCCAGAAACTTTAGAGATTAAAACAATATAATATTTGGTTAACCAATTATATTCAATAATGTTTAATAATGCAGGTGTCTTATATGCCTAACAATTGAAATTATCAAATATTAGTTTCTCATGAAAGTTTCTCAAATTCAAATGCAAGTTTCATAAGCGTCAATCATCAGTAAAATTCCAAAGACCTGCTCATGTTTGAAAGAAGTAACAATCTCACAAAAGAGTAATAAATCTTGCCGAAAGCTTGCTTTCAGATACAGGAATATGTATCGTCATAAAAGGCTTATGTGCAAAGAATCAAAAGCAGGTATCTTCCGAAAGAACTGCATATTTCTTCAAGATCATTAACAATAATGACCCATTCCGTCTCAAAATACATGTTTGCACCTAAAATCAGGAGTCTAAGATTTAAAAAACATATTCATACTTCTCATGTATTTGGTCAAATGGTCGAATACTAATTTTTGCCTTTCTGAACACGAACATTTCGCTTATTAGTGAGTCAATATATATATACTGTTCCAGAAAGTATAAGCACACTTTCAAAATAACAAAAAAGTCATGTTTTTTTTTTGTTTTAATCATTTTATTTGGCAAATCATATTTATATTTGTGTTTTATATGATATTTTACTCTCGTTTAATCAAAATATTTAATCAACTCCTAACTTTTCCTCGAATATGACCCATTAGACCCATGGTACTTCCCACCATTTTGACAAATTTTGGCCAATCTTTTTTATATTTTTGGATGTTGTCCGCTGGTTTTATGAATTTTCGAAGCTTTGCATTGGTTAAAGCCCAAAAAGTCTCGATTGGCCGTGCCTCCGGGCAGATCGGCGGATTCATGTCTTTCGGCACGAAACATACATTTTGACTTTTGTACCATTCTAAAGTGTCCTTTGACATGACGCCAAATCAGGCCAAAACACTACTTGATCTTCGTGCTGCCTGATGATCGGCAATAATCGCTTCCGCAGACATTCCTTAACGTATTTCTGAGTGTTCATCGTCTCCGTTGTGATGTACGGACTAGATGTTTTACCACACTCGCATATTGCCTGAAAAACCATATTCTTGTTACCGAATTTTTTGGTAAAATTTACCTTCTCCGTTTTCGGGATGTCTTTGTCTTCGCTTACAGTATGGAATTGTTGTCCGGGATGCGTTTTGTAATCTAGTTTCACATACGTTTCATCATCCATTATTATACACCCAGAATTTCTACACAATAACGAATCTTAGAGTTTGCGGGCCCGTGGTTTCACGGACGCGGCCTGTTTTGGGTTCCTTTTGGGTTTTTTCAGCTTTCGGTATGTTTTTAGCCCAACTCTTTCTTTGGCACGCATGAAGTTACTCGGCGAGGTCCCTATTTTTTTCACAACATCCGGAAAGGAAGACGCTGGTTTTCGCTTGTAGGCATCCCTGATCTTTTTATCGATATCCGGACAAACAGGACCGGATTTCCGATCACTCTTCGGTGCATCTTCAAACGTACACTGTTCTTTATATTTTCGAATCGCAGATTGTACCGCTCCGACGCTTACACCCTCTTCCTTGGCCAATTTTCTCAAGGAGAGTCCGCTCACAGTGCACCATTTGTGCACGATACTTTTTCGTTGTTCCGAAGAAAGACCACGCATTTTGATAGGTAACACAAAACTGAGCACTTTTTTGATGCTGTCATTCAGAAATGTGCAAACAAAAGGACACAGCCAAAACATGTTGAAATATTTCATTATATTCAAAGCAACCATTAAAAAAAGGTGTGCTTATACTTTCTGCAACAGTCGTTAGTTGAAACTTAATCAGAATGCTTATTACTACAAATGCGCACACATGTTGATAAACTCTATGTGTAATAACTCTATAATATTCCATTGTATTACTACCTAACGCGTTCGAAAATATGTTTTTGGTTTCTTATTTCCTGTTTTTGATCTAACGTGTTTGAGAATATTTTTTTTTGGTTTCTTATTTCCTTTTCTTAGGAATACATAGACTATTTTCGGCCAAACGTCCATTCGGCCAAACATCCATTCGGCCAAACATCTATGCGGCCAGACATCCATTCGGCCAAACGTCCCACCCCCCCTTTTAAATTCCCACTCATCATCCTATCCGGTAAATTGCTTTTCCTATTAACCTCAAGATGGCCGCGAGTAATCGGTTCTAGCTCCTCAATCCGGTTCTGTACGATTTTATTATTTTTTTCAGATCCTGCTAAAACAACAGTCTACTAAGATAAATTTATGAAAAGGCAGACAAGTTAGGACAACGCTTCGTGGGTTGAATTTTTGAAATCATCTAAATGGGAGACCCAGTCGTAACGTATTGTCCCAGGTCCTACATAGCTTATCAAACACATAAAACACACATTGCCAGCGAGATAGTTACAGCCATTGCATATAAAATCCCCAAATCTGACAGTGATTTTACTTCACCTGATCCGGAATCTGACCACCCGGAAACTTTTCGCTACCATTTACTACCTCACTCAAATCTGGACCGCTGCTCGTAATTTCTACCCCAAAACAATAAACCAACTTGACGCAATTAACCTTTCTGCAAACCGTTATTCCTGGAATGCATTCAGCTCATAAAATATTATAAATCATTCCTCGCTCTGTTGATATTTTCGCACTCCTACCTTAAGCTGTCAAATTTTACACTGCATACCTACGGTTGAGCGTCTCTTTTATGCAATCCGCGAACCATCAGTAGCGAAATCTCCAGTCTTTTTTAATTTTCACACGCTCTTCTTTGTGCGACCTAATAGGCCTGCATGACGCGCTGCCTCTCGAGTTTCGATCGGAAAGAGTCAAAAGAAAGAAACATAACCTCACTCTTTCCCCTTCTATCTGGAACCGAAAATCTTGGAAGCGTTTAAACGCACCAAGCAAAGTAGGCCTTTGCCCTCTTCTAAGTTGTTTTCCATTTTACGACTCGAGCTGGTTCTCATCACGTGGAGAATCACACTGAAGATACCGACTCGGGCAGTGACATTAGGGTTTAGAGGGAATGGGTGGAGAGGAAAACACCACCAACTATGAAGTGGTGTTTTCCAGCTCTCATTAATACCTAATTAAATCATAGATCATATCACGGAGTGAAGTGCTACCAACTACTGGCCCAGAGGCAATGGGCCGGAAGTGTATGGCAGCTACTTTGCAAAGCCGGCTTAGAGTGATTCGTTTTCCGGAAGGCATTCGCAGAAAGAGATGCCACCAGCCGACGGATCTGAATTGATGCAGATTGTAAATTATTGAAATTTTGAACTCATTCCACCCGGCGTTGTTCAACTTGACGGGTACAGCAGTTCGCGTTCAACTTATCTTCCATCCATTGAGGACCTGTCGTACGCGGAGAACTACGTGGTGAGCCATCAGTTATTCAATTCAACGCTCGCATTTACATCACCATCAAGTCGATTTTTATCATTCAATCAAACCACCCAGCCAGCCAGCGATTTATTACGTCGAGTCGAAGCACGCGTTACGACGTAGAATAGACGAAACTCCTTCGCACTTATGCAGAGCCTAGGTAAGTAGGTATCTGAGAATCGTGTGCTCAACACTCTCTTTTGTCGGCACACCCCGTAGACATGCGGCGGTGGAGCAATGTATGGTTAGGTTTTGCGAAATTCCGAGCCAATCGAGCGCAACTTGGGGGGTTGGAATTTCTTCTATGTACCTACCTAGACCCAGAGCGTCACCCGAGTGGAGCCCAATGGGAAACTGAGTGGCAAATTTACATGCTCTGCAACAACACCACTTCAGCACTGACTGGCTGGTGGTTCGAACTCAAACCTAGTGCACTAGTGACTTTGCTCCAAACCTAATGATGCTTAATAACCATTGCCTGGGAGTTTGCAAAGTGCACTCGGCGCATCGAAAATGAATAAAACATAGACTGTTGGCGGCTTCGTCGAATTCGTTGCGCAGAGTTCGACGCAGGTATTTTGGGGGTGCATCGGGTGAGCGTTGATGCGAGTCGCGAATTAGGTGTAAATTGGTCCACTTTTTGCTCGGAGGATCGGAATTATGTAAAAGTGAAGCTCTTTCTCTCTTTCGCAGTCCTTCGCGAGGCAATTGTTATGCGTCAGCTCGCGATTGGTTCTGCTTTGTTTCGCCTAATGGGGCTTGCTTGAATTGATCGACTGAACGGGTGCCCGAGTCTCTAATGGAGTCCAATCACCAATTACACCACCAACCGATTCCGATTCGAAACCGATCGGGCGCAATTGGGCAAGGCAGAACTACGTCTCATACTTAGGCCGCCTTGTTTGGCTGGGCGGATGGATAGATCGATGGGTCGGTGTCGACATTGGCTGATATGTAGGTACCCACGTTTGTTCAATGGAGGCTTGCAAATTTGCGAAATTATTTGCCAGTTCGTCCGGACTGACCGACCTCAATGTGAAACAAATGGGTGTACCTGTGAGGGATGTGAAACGTTGTTTCGGACAGGAGTTGTTGCAGTTTGTGGTGAAGTTGATGGGGTCGAGGTCAGCAGTTAGCAGATGTTTTATACCGGTTATTTGTTTTGCACTGAACTTGAGTAATTGTTTGGATTGAAGAAATTCGCACTGAATCAATAACATGGAAAAACGTTTCCATGAATCTGCGAAATCAGATGCAGTTAATTGCATTTCAATGTAACGGCAATATATTTTAGCATGTTGAGTGATGAAAGTTTTTCGATGTTTTGACATTTAAAATAAGCTTTTTGTTAAAACCGGGATTAATCCACCAATAGTGAGACTCTTCTTACACTTCAACAGAAGATATTTCATATATTCAGTCTATGAAATCAACTATTACACAATCCTAACCGTCAATTTTTATTATCGATATGGATTCAAGATGCTAAATTAGTACATGTTCCTGGAAAATGTGACAGTTATGGTAAGTGGAGACTTTATATAATTTTGAATATACTCGTTGTAGTTCAAAACCGGACACTTACCACTTATGCCAATGGATGCTCTAATTCTATAGAGTCGTATAGACTGGCATCTAGTCCGGTATATGGCGCATCTGAACAGAACCAAAATCGATACACAAATACACTCTGTCCATTTTCTATAAGACCAGATAATTTTTGACTGCCACCTCTCAGGAAGAAAACACATCACTTAAGATTAATGAAGTCGTAATTAATTTGGGCAATGACGATGATTGCCTGCATCTTTTTCTTGACTTACATTTTCCTGTGCATGTTCACTGAGTAGAATTGTGTTTTTCTCACTTTTTAAAGAACATTTTATTAAACAAAACACTATGAATTCACTTTAATCTGGAAGTTTTCAAAAACTTCGCTAACCCAATACACCAATACGAACTCGCCATTTGCTTCTCAAACTAACACTATTATAAGGACCCATCACTTGATTTTTCCATGAATCATTCTGGTTGATTTCCACTTTTCCACAGCTTTTAAAGTGATTCGCAGCTCTCGTGCTGGATTTTTCTTCCTAGGAAAATTCACTTTTGTTCCTTCAAGCACTTTTAAATGAGAAAACTGCTTCCGAAATTTCCAAGCGAGAAACAAGCCAGGCCACTGTATTGTCAATGTAGCAGAACAGCGTCGCTCGTAAAATCAATCGCGCCCCAAGTAAAACTTCACGATCCATTTTTGATCGTTTTGCAACTTCGAGATTCTCAACAATATAAGCCTTACTTTCGACAGCACACACTACACGTAAGAAACAAAGTACCCAAAATTAAGTTCATTTCACCCAACTCTGGAGATCCGTGCGGGAAGTCCAATTTGAGTATATACTAGTAAAATAGTACTCAAATTTGAGTAACTGTATCCAAAGTTTATGGTGGGTAAATTTTACCTAATGCAATAAAACTTGTAAAAACCAAAAAATGAGCACTTTTCCGCACGGTAAGTTAGCAAATGTTATGCAACATATAAAATAAAGTGCTTTTCTCGTGATGATAGAATAAAAACATGAATTTTCTTGATAATTTTATTCGTTTTGTTTATATTTTAATTTCTGCGATTATTAACAATAACGGCTAGTTTAGTACCGTAACATATTTATTGTTTTTCGGTATGTAAATTTGATATACGTCTAATAATAAAAGTATGCAAACGACTTCCATTTTTACTCAAAAATGAGTTGTCAGTGAAGTGCTTATCCATTGAGTAATGTTTACCTAATGTGCAGAATCTAATTTACCCATCTCTGCAGTTCAACAACAGTACTCAATTTTAAGTTTAAAAATACTCAATTTTAGGTACTTTGTTTCTTCCGTGTACGTTTCAATCAAGTCAGAGAATCATCGATCATCGGCAGTTGCCAGATTTACATCTTGATATTTTAAACTGGTGGGTTTTGGCATGTTCAAAAACTGAGATACATCTGTACAAAACATGTTGTGTCAGATGTTTTTCGATGCCTTATGATATATTTACTGAGTTGGAAACAAAATATTTGCTAATTTGCTATGTAACATATTCTACCATGAGCAACAACTTTTAAAGAAATAATATTCTTCCCTGAGTTGGCAACAATGGCTCAGGAACCAAAATCTCGATTTGCTCGACTGGCCGGCGCGTTCTCCTGACCTAAATCCAGTCGAAAACCTTTGGAAGATTTTGGTTCGCAGGATTTATGTTGACGGAAAGCAGTATGCCACTGTTGATGAGCTGAAGTACGCTATTACGACAGAATGGGACAAAATTGAGAAATCTGTTCTACTGAATTTAGTAAACAGTATGCCAAATCGAGTTTTACAGGTCATCAATCGAAATGGCAAAGCTACGGATTATTGAACTTACAATATGCTGATATGGTCTTATAGAAACTGAACACCTAAAAAATATAAAATTTTATTACAAAAGTAATAGAAGGAATTTTCAGTCAAAATAAATCTAAGACAAACAATAACTTGCTATGCACTCTACAAAAATACGCACATTGACCCGAAATTGTTATTATTATAGTTGATTTTAAACAATTTGAGGGTGGTCTTACAGAAGTTGGACAGAGTGTAGCTCAATTTGTGTTATGTTTGATTACTATTATAATAGGCCGTAAAGTACTGCTTGGTTCATATCTTCGTAAAGAAATGTCCGTATAAAAAAAAAATAATAGCGTTCATTTGCCTCCAACAGAACTGTGACATTATTTGTGACGCATACTCACACACACATACACGTGCACACACATACATACACACAGACATGTGCTTAGTTCGTTGAGTTGAGTCGAATGGTATATGACACTCGGCCCTTTGGGCTCTCGAATAAAAAGTTTTCAAGCGATGTTAATACCCTTCATTTTGCATAAGATGGCTAAAAAGTAAAAGTCAGATTGTCTTGATCTTAAGCAAAGAGTCAATATATACTTTTGGAAAATTGATCTTAAACTGTCTAGATTGACATTGACGTCTCGATGTTTTTTTTTATCATCGCATTTCCAGGTAAATTGTGTTTGGACGAGAAATCATTTTTGAAAAAGAGTAGGCTAGAATATAATCAGTATAAAAACAAGTCATAATTTTATAATTTGCGCTCTAACGAAAAAGATCTGAAAATAAGAGCAGAATGGCATTTTTTCCAACGTCACGCGGGAAAGATCGATGGTAACATAAAACGAATGCCTAAAAGTTCATGTAACGTTCGCAATAAAAAAATGGACAAAAATTACTGATTTTTCATGGGTTTACCTTCACCCGCACTGACGAAACTACCAATGCCTCATAGTATACACTGAGGGTTATTCCGAGAGTCGAAGTGACGTTTGTCACTAGTGAAGTGAGAAAAGTCACCTGCAGTGACGTGACTCTACGGGGTAAATCAAATGAAGAGTCACGTCACTGCAAGTGACTTTTCTCACTTCACCAAGTGACAACCGTCACTTCGACTCTCGGAATAACCCTCACTACCCATCAATCAAAGTAACCCATGAGTCAGCAGACAGCAAATTTGACAGCTCTATCAGGCGAACTCTACCCGTGATGGCAAAAACAGTGAACGCGTTCATACACTGATAGGCAAAATAAAGTGCCCACCTCTTCGTTTTTTCAATTTCTCTCATTTACTTGGTTCAAATTACAGTAAAAACACAGTGTAGTTTTTTTTTCTTATTTTATTTTTTATATTCTTTTTAAGTTTCACTTATGGAATATTGAAAAAAAGGAGTTTTACTTAAAGAAAAAAAAATCTATTTGTGTTGAAAACAAAACAGTGACAAAATAAAGTGCCCACTTCAAAAATCGATATGTTTTAGATAAGTTTCCATTGGAAGACCCCTCGATTGTTTATGTTTTGATATTTTGACATGTTTTGAAGCGAACGTCTCAACCTGGTGCATTTGTATACGTGATCGCATTTGATTCAATTGAAAAAAAATGGAGAACGCAGTGCTTTCGAAAGCAATTCCCTTGTGTATCCGAAAATTGGTCGTTCGTGATGTGCAAAACGGTGAATCGCACCGGGTTGTCGCTAAGAAGTACAGTATCAGTAAGGCAGCGGTTGGCAAAATTCTTCTGAAGCTTAAAACGTTTGGATCAGTGGTGGATCGCCCTGGCAGAGGCAGGAAGCGGAAAACGGATGCGAGAACGGACACCAAGATCATGCGCGAAGTCAAGAAGAACCCAAAGGTAACTGACCGCGAGATCCAGGAAACCCTTTAGTTATCAGTTTCCGGTCGAACTGTTCGTCGCCGTCTCGTAGCACAGGGGTTGAATAGCAAACTTGCCCGGAAGCGCCCATTTATCAGCAAGGCAAACAAAGCCAAACGGCTTAAGTTTGCTAAGGAGCATGCTGATAAGCCCCTAGAGTTCTGGAAAACGGTTCTTTGGACGGATGAATCAAAATTCGAGCTGTTTAACCGAAAGCGGTGGGTTCGTGTTTGGTGAAGATCGAGAGAGGAGCTTCAGGAGCGCCATATCCTAGGCACGATGAAGCATGGAGGAGGAAATGTGATGGTCTAGGGGTGTTTTTCGTGGGGTGGAGTGGGAAGCATTGTGAAAATCGACGGGATAATGACGGCAGATTCTTACATCAACATCCTGCGAGAAAATCTGGAGGTTTTGCTGATCCAGACGGACCTTGAAGAGAAGTTCGTATTCCAGCAGGACCACGACCCGAAGCATACTGCCAAGAAGACCAAGTCTTTCTTCCGGTCTTGCCGGATCAAACCGCTGAAATGGCCTCCACAAAGCCCGGACCCCAATCCCATCGAGAATTTGTGGGCGATTCTCGACGCCAGGGTTGAAAAAACTGGTGTTACCAATAAAAATAACTATTTTGAAGCCCTGGATCGCGCCTGGGAAGAGCTAGATCCACAGCACCTAAAGAACCTGGTCGAGAGCATGTCGAAGCACCTGCAGGAGGTCCTGAAGGCCAAAGGAGGACACATCAATTATTGAAATGCTTTTATTTTACTTTAATTTAGATTTTCTGTAGCCTAAATGAAGTGGGCACTTTATTTTGTCACTGTTTTTTTTCAACACAAATAGATTTTTTTTCTTTAAGTAAAACTCCTTTTTTTTAGTATTCCATAAGTGAAACTTAAAAAGAATATAAAAAATAAGATAGTAAAAAAAATACAGTGTGTTACTTTAATTTGAACCAAGTAAATGAGAGAAATTTAAAAAACGATGAGGTGGGCACTTTATTTTGCCTATCAGTGTAAGTGTGCGCGTTCAAAGAACGGCACCCCGCCGCGTCGAAAACAGACATCGTGCGGCACTTTGTGGACGCCGGATACGTCCTTTACAGCACCTATAACATCTTGGCACAATCAGACAACTATCAGAGCATCGAAAGAAAGCCCGGTTCAGGACAGCCGACGACCCTCAGCGAGAAGAAGCTCCAAAGGATGCTGAAGAGGAAGACCGAGGAAAAAGTGGCTACATCGCTACGTGCGCTTGGCCGGTAGATCAATTCAACCTGCCAAACAGTGAAAAAGTATCTGGTGAACATGAACATACATGTAAGGAAGAGGAAGCCGCGTCCACTGGTTTCGGAGCTGCAGGAATGACGTAGCGGTAGCGCCTGAATAAGATGGTCAACTCGATTTTCCCGGCGAATCACGACGTGGCGGTGGTGAGGGACAATGAGACCTATCCTAGGGGTGTCTCACTGATATCGAGCGCAGTAAATTTGAATTAGATTGCATCACGTCAATGTGAATAATCTCGATTTTCTCGTTTTGCAATTTTCGATCGATCTAGTAGCACGGTCAATTTCATTGTTTTGTTTATCTGCTCGCAACGAAACGGCAATTACGCGATGATATTGCAGCGACTTGGAATACCTGTGGACGAACAACAATTCTTCGATGGGACAAAGCTCCAAAATAATGAATTCGAGTTTGTCAGCATCGGTACTACTTTCGATGAGATGGACGCATTACACCCAGAAATATTAAATCAACCAGCCACAGATGTCCAACTGGATACGGGGTAAAAATCTTCTCTTCCTGAGTCAGATGCGTCTTATAGTGACGTCACTGGAGTTTCAAGCACGAACCTAACTGATACCAGAACACTTTTGATTGTTATTTTTTGTATTCTCCCCACCGCGGAAGTAACGATCTTTGATGAAGTTTGCAGAAGCAGATAATTTCTCATCTCCATGCGAAGCGCTAGGAGTGGACAGTAATTTCATTGCTAGAACGGATAGACATTTTTTTGTTCCGTATAGGACAACGGCAGGCTTTTGAAATTGAAAGATACATACTATAGATAGATGTCATACTACTCCCCCTTGCCTATCCTGCATGGGGTAGTATGACAAAGGGTTATGTGCCGGATCGGATACTACCGTTCAAATGCCCTCCGCTCGTTTTCAATCTTGTATCTTTCAATTTCAAAAGCCTGCCGTTGCCCTATACGGAACTATCAATACACTTTCTCTTCATGTCTATTCGTTCTAGCAATGAAATCACTGTCCACTGCTAGCGCTTCGCATGGAGATGAGAAATTATCTGCTTCTGCAAACTTGATACCAGAAATTCTGCATTCGAATTAATGACTACAGGAATCGAGCTCGCCGATAATTACTTACAGCTAAAAGAACCGCCGCAATTAACCAAAAATTTGATGCGTTGCTTCTCTTCCTTCGACGACATTTTGATAACTGAAGTGCTAATCTCAAAATCAAAAGAAGGGCATGATGCTACACGCATACATCGTCAAAATGAGGGGCGTTCAAAATGTTTAAATGCACGATGAAAGAAATACGTCAAGTTTAAGTCGACCAAATTTTGATCGAAACACCCTGTAGTTGCAAATATGTTGACTAATACTGTATGATGTGCTCCGACCACCTCAACTGTCTGACAGTGGAACAGTGAGCGTTAATATCTCATTCATTTCTCCAAATATTTTCAAACAATTTGCACCAATCGATCGACGCATCAAATTTAATAGAGAACAGTGTTTATTTCGGACCATATCCTATTTAAAATTTAATAAATTTTAAGCCTTGTCTAAAAAAGTATTCCCTTAGCCTCCTCAGGCCAGTCATATTGGACCCCAAAAGAAAATGACTGTTTAAAATCACAGACTGAATAAAAGTGTACACTGTTTGACAAATTTGTTCTACATCCCTTTTTATATCTGGGAAATATAAAAAAAAACAAATGAGTTTAAGGCCTAATTGACGCCCTCAAAATTTTAAATACTAGCTGAACCCGGTGCGAGCCTTGCAACGCATGCGACTAAATGAATGAAAAATTAATAGAATTGGCGCATTTATGGTTTTTGTTCTGAATGAATCTGGTTAAAATATTTTTGTTTGTTTGTGTGTTATTTATGCAAAAAAAAAACAGGTTTGTGTTATTAATTTAACCCTTGGACCGGTAGTTTCTACCGGTTTTGCTTTCTGCGTAGAAGCATTTTAAAGACAAACGAAGCGGTAATCTATCAGTTTGTTTGTAATTTTCTCTTGCAATTCTTGACTAAAAAGGGGTTCAAACTTCTATCAGAATATACTTCTTACCCGAGAAATACACATTTTGCTTTTTAAATGCACGGATAATACTCATGTTTGGTTCAAATGTCTATTTCATTGGTTTTAGAGCCCTCCTTCACCCTCTCCAGAGAGACGGCGTCTTGAACCACCTAAGAAATAAATCCTGCCCAAAAACCCGCACATGCCAAAGTTGGTTTAATTTGAAGAACTCCAATTCCAAGAACTCGAGCTTTGCAGAAATCTGTGTTTCATTTGTATGGAAGTCCTCCACTTCCAGACGGGGAAGGGCTTCGAACCATCATAAGAACCTTCATAAGAGCCTCAACAACCCCTACATATAAGTTTTCATAATAGTAGGTATGATTCTCATGTTTGCTTGACATTTGTGTCTAATTATCATGAGAGCCCACCCCTTCCAGAGAGGGGAGGAATCTCAAACCTCCATATAAACATTTCTTGGTTCCTAAAACCCCCACATCCCAAATTTGGTTCCACTTGTTTGATTAGTTCTCGAGTTATGCAGGAATTTGTTTTTCATTGGTGTGCGAGCACCCCTTCCAGATGCGGGAGGGGTCTCGAACCATCATAAGAACCTTTCTCGACTCCAAAAATCCCTGCATAAAAATAGTCATACCTGTTGGGATAATTCTCATGTTTGGCTCAAATTCGTAGTTCATTTGTATGAGAGCCCCTTCTTTCAAAGAGGAGGGGGGTCTCAAACCACCGTAGAAACATTTCTTGCCTACAAAACCTCCACATGCTATATATGGTTCCATTTGTTTGATTAGTTCGTGAGTTTTGCAGAAATTTGTTTTTCATTTGCATGGGAGCCCCCCTTTCTAAAGGCGGGAGGGGTGTCGAACTATAATAAGATCCTTTCCCGGACCCAAAAACCCCTGCCTACAAATTTGCATAGCGGTAGGGATAGTTCTCATGTTTGGTTTAAATTTGTGTTTCGTATGTATGGTAGTTCCCCTTTTCAGAGTGAGGAGAGGTCTCAAATTACCCTAAAAACATTTCTTGCCTTCAAAAACTCACCGGTACCAATTTTGGTTCCATTTGCTTGATTAGTTCTCGGGTTATGCAGGAATTTGTTTTTCATTTGCATGGGATCCCACCCTTTTTAGAGGCGGGAGGGCTCTCGAACTATCATAAAATGCTTTCCCGGACCCAAAAACCACTGAATACAAATTTGCAAAGCAGTAAGTATAGTTCTCATGTTTGGTTTAAATTTGTGTTTCATTTGTATGAGAGCCCCCCTTTTTAGAGGGAGGAGGGGCTTTGAACCACCATAAAAACATTTCACGCCTTAAAAAACTCGTCCATTCCAAATTTGGTTCAATTTGTTTGATTAGTTCTCGAGTTATGCAGAAATTTGGGTTCCATTTGTTTGAGAGCACACCTCTTCCCCCCTCTCCCTTCCTCCTCATATGACTGAAGAGTCTCAAATCACCATAGAAACATTTCTCTCCTTCAAAAACTTCCACATGCAAAATTTGGTTCCATTTCTCTTATTAGTTCTTGAGTTATGCAAGGATTTGCGTTTCATTTCAATAGGTTCCCCCCTTTTCAGAAAGGGGAGGGGTCTCAAATCAACATAGAAACATTTGTTGTCTTAAAAAACTACCACATGCTAAATGTTGTTTCGTTTGCTTGATTAGTTCCCGAGTTATGCAGAATATTGTGTTTTATTTGTATGGGAGCCCCCCCTTTTATGACGAAGAGGGTTCTCAAGCTACCATAAAAACCTTTTTTGCCTTCAAAAACTCACACATGCTAAATTTGGTTTCTTTTGCTTGATTAAAGGGCGAACACGAAATTATTGCGACACCGAAAATGTCATCCCAATTTTCTTATAATGTTTAGAATCAAACCAAAATTTTAAGGTAGTTTTATACATATATTTACTTCAAAAATCAAAAGAAAAGTGAATCGATGGAGCCTTGTGTGTAAAATTAAACGCATTTTCACTTGATGCCCTCCATCAAAGTCTTTACAGTGTCATCCGGTACCAGTTTCTCAGTTTTTTTTTCCATTTTCTCAACATGTCCTTCTCGTCTTTGACTGTCTTCTTGCTCTTCCGAAGTTCCCGCTTCATCATTGCCCAGTACTGCTCCACCGGGCGCAGCTCCGGACAGTTTGGCGGATTCATGTCCTTTGGAACAAAATGGACAGAATTGGCCTCATACCACTCCAGGACACTTTTAGAATAGTGGCATGATGCCAAATCTGGCCAAAATAGCGGAGCTTCGTCATGCTGCTGCAAGAACGGCAAAAGGCGCTTCTCGAGGCACTCAGATTTGTAGATCTCGCCATTTACTGTGCCCTTTGTCACGAAAGGTCTCACTCCTCAGTCCGCAAGAGCAGATGCCTGCCAAATGAGATATTTGGAGGCGAACTTCGACATTTTCTTCTTCTTAAATTTGTCGTCCACATAGAACTTGCTCTTGCCGGTGAAAAACTCCAACCCCGGAATTTGCTTTAAATCGGCTTTTATATACGTTTCGTCGTCCATCACACAGCAGCCATAATTTGTCAGCATCTTCTCGTAGAGCTTCCGTGCCCGAGTTTTAGCCGTCGATTGTTGCCGCTCATCGCGGTTTGGGAAGTTCTGTACCTTGTATGTATGTAGTCCAGCTCTCTCTTTGCATTCTGGACGTAGCTCTGCGACATGCCGATCTTTTAGCCAAATCACGGCTTGAGACGTTGGATTTGCTTTAATCATCCGCTCCACCTTTCCCTCTGTCTTTTGTTCTCCGGTCCCGGTTTTCTTCCAGCTCCTTTGCCGTGGTCCAACGTCAACCGCTCCTGGAACCGCTTCAACACTCTGGAGACGGTTGAATGGTGAATGTTCAACATTTTTCCCAACTGCCAGTGCGACAGGTCAGGAAATTCCAGGTGTTTGGAAAGAATTTGTTCTCTCGACTCGCGTTGGTTCACCTCCATTTTCGTTGAATCGAAAAACACGACTTCGAGTTTGACAGCATGTAAAGAATACACATCAATGAGAAAGTGTGCAAAATTTGGTTGATTTTTACCCAATGGTAAAAAAGTTATGCCCTGTTGAATGTGTCGCAATAATTTCGTGTTCGCCCTTTAAGTCCCATTTACGACGAGAATCACGAGGTACAATTATTTGTATGTGAACAGACTCTAGTTTTTGCCTACTTTACATATAACTTTTCTATAGCTGAGATTTTTTAATTGAGGATGGATTGAGGATTGGGATCACCTCCATTTGATAAACATTCAATCATTGGTTTAATAATCGCGAAAATTATTTATAAAGCAAAGTGAGTCACAAATTAACGAAGGTATGTGTGCAAATCAGATCAATAAATGTGTGCCACCCCATTCAAACAGCTCACGTGGATGCAATTCGCATCGCCGAGGGTCTCACTGAAGTCTTGAATTGAAAAATATTGTTGTCTTCCAGAAGCGGCTTCTGTGTCGAGAATTTTACGAAAATAGACTTCTTCATACCTCTCAAGTTTACAATACTTATTTTCCTACTCCTATTGAAACCGTACCAATCCAAAATCTCCACGGACTTCACTGTTTTGTTTTCATCACCGTTTAATGCAAGCCCGGAAGTATCGTAACGCCCAACCCCTTTTGTTTGTATTGAACATTGGCGATCGAATTTAAAGCAATTACTCACCCAAAACGGAGAGTGCACCATTCGAAACACACGATACACACACCTTAAGTCCGCAAGATCCGTCATCGCCCGTCGTTTTCGTCGCCGCCGCCGCCGCCGTCATCGCTGCCATATTGTGCGGTGTGTTGACCTTGAATCGCTTCATGCTGGTCTCTTTTTTTGGTAACACATTCTTTGAGTCTCAGTCCTCGCCATTGTGCGTCAGTTTGATTCGGTACGATACTTGCTACCAACGAGGGGGCGACGGGTGGTATTTACATTGTTGTTGCTTGTTATTAATAGCGACAAGTTTCAGCAAAAAATGCGACCGTGCGATTTACTTAATGTCAACTGAGGTTACAACAGGTGGACAGGTTGGGCAAATTTTCTGGGCCCAGGCTTCCCCAGCTTGTCCGGAACGGTACTTGGACTTGTGAAATATCACACATGGAAAACAGTTACAGGGTATACGAAAATGACCGTACAGCAAGTGTCGCCATTTCGTATGAAACTCAAGACGATGACGACGACGACGTCAAAAGTAGTAGCATGTCATGTCAAAGGGTCATTGTGTGTCTCCCTAGATATTCACAGCATAATCATTTCATCATTCACCGCTGGACAGGGAACGGTTCATGGTAGGCAGTTATTTATGATTGCATGGGAGAGAGAGAGCGAAAAACAAACAACAGTACTTGACCATTTTGTCAGCTACAATTTTCCATCGCAGAGTGTTTTGTTTGACCATAATTTTGACGAGATTGAAACATTCGCCCGGTTCGTGTCTTGTCGCTAGATGATGTCTTTTACATTGCGATTGCCATTACCCGAAAGGTACCGGTGGCCATGGTTATTTTTTGTCATCTCTCGCGTTCGCCGAGGGAAACATAAATGTAATGAAACCGAGGAGCGCGGACGGGGGGGGGCTCAGTATTTTCACATGCTGTCGCTAATGGCCAAAAAACCGTTTTGTTGGAGCAAACTCGGCTGAATTGAGGTTAGGTTTATGACGTTTGTTCAACAGAAATTACCTACTGTTTGCCATGTCACTGGCCTATCCGATCTCCGGTGGATGCTGGAAAGGGTGTTAAATTCCCTTTTATGGCTCGTAGGTAGATTGAGATCTTAATTAGGCTACAAGGAAGTCCGTCATTACTGATGGTTTGCGTGAAAATTTCAACCCGTAAATAAGATTAAGTTTATGCCAGAAAAGTTCCACCACATGAAATGTTCAGTTTCTAGAAAAATAAATTTTACTG
Organism: Aedes japonicus; assembly: GCA_034211315.2. NCBI lineage: Eukaryota > Metazoa > Arthropoda > Insecta > Diptera > Culicidae > Aedes > Aedes japonicus. The sequence continues at coordinate 9,003 of JASCZW010010821.1, read as the reverse complement.
CCTTTGGATTGTCTAATGTTTTACTGTCTTTGGACGACCTAGATTTGCTGATCTGTTGCACTCGAGCATAGTTAGAATTGACTGACCACCCACGGATATTACTTCGTTCTAACTTTTTCCATGCATATTGATCTACTTCTTAATTAATAGCGAAATGACCAAAATCTAAACTCCTTCCCGCTCTTTAGTTCAGAAAGGAGTATGGACGCGTTCTACTGACTTGGTTGAGGCAGGTTTCATGTGTAAACAAGCTGCCACGTCAACGTTCAAAATGCCTGAGCCAAATGGACAGCAATGATCACTTGAAGATGCTATGTTGGATCATTACTCTGATATTCCCAAATTTAGCAAGTAGTAAAATGTCCCTTGTCTTCTATTATTAAACGAGCTGGAATTTAGTAAACGCGTGAAATTTCATGGGGAATGATCTCTTATATTCAACCATTGAACCATTCTGATTGGTCGATGTGCTTTCTCTCCTTTCTACTTTGTGCTAGTAGTCTCTTCCCTATACATAACCGCGAGCAATACCATCTCATGTAACATTGCCAAAAGGATCCAGCTTCATTAAAACTTTATTAAAGTTTTGTGAGAGCCACTAGAAATCAATTTGGTTTTACTATGGCAGTAAAAGGTGCCAATAGGTTTCAAATTTTAGTCAGATTTACGAGAACCTACACAGCTTCTTAACAACGATCTTAAGAACTTGTCGCCTAAAGTTCCTTTTACTCCTATCAGTGGTTTTATTTTGACTTTATGAATTCGTAAAATTCGGTTTTGAAATGCCGTTTTAGGACTCATTCAAACTATCTTATTATGGTCAGTTGAAAAATCATTTTAAAACCATTTCGCCTCCAGTAAATGCATTGAACGACAAATTGGCATTGATAAAAGTCACCAAATGACCTAGTAGTTTTATAGTAGCCATGGCGAAGAAAAATTGGCTTTTTGATGAAACTGTGATTTCTTCCAATTGCCATATTGAAATATATGAAATAATTGATGTGTGGAAAAATAAATACACCTAATTTCAAATGGAAGACAAATTTTGGCATTCTTTTAGATAACCTTATTGAATTCTATAAATTTTCAGGAAATTCATGATTAATTTATCAAATATATTTGTTTCAATTTCTTTTTTGTTGATATAAACTAGCATAATCTCCGAGGCGTATTTATTTTTGGCTCTTATCGTGCCAATATTCAACATAAAATATAATGCGCATATGATTTGGAGCATGATAAGCTTTTGAAAAAATTATTTTTTTATGGATATTTTGCTATCAAACAAAATTTCCCGCAATACTAGAACATTTTTTCTTGGATATTATTAACTGTTAAATGAATCAGAAGAGTAGAGAATCGAACAAAGCAGACCAAAAAAACCATTCATGATATCACAGTGAAGTTTGACAGCTGTGGCCATTTGTCCCTATGCTGGTTTTGATGGCTGCCAATAGGTTTTACGAAGGTTCTCAAGTGGTAGTAACATTTTCAAAATCTTGATGGTCTTATAAAGGTTTTATTAATTTGTTGTCACATCCGTCTATAGAGTGGGCCACTTTGTACACATTTTGGCTTTAAAGATGCATTGAGGAAGTGTTGGTTGCCAAAAGAGTTTTGAATGTAGTTTTATCAACAAAATCCGGAAGGAGTGCTATACAGCTGGAATAAAACTAATTGTTACTTGGGATATACCGCATACATGATGCGTCTGGAATCACATCACTGATATAAGCTCTTCAAAAGCAGATACACTCTGATTGCCATCCTTGAACGTGGACCGGTTGGATCCGGCAAAGAGTTGTCAGACCCATGAGAAGTGGTAAGTGCTCTCACCCTCTCGAAGATCATGGTTGTCACCTTGTCGTAAGTGAGAGGACTAATCTCATGCAAAAGGCCGCATGGGAGACCAAGAACATGATCAGTAGTGATAGTTAGTATCACAATCTGCTTTCTTTATATTGCCACGTCGTAGTACGTTTATTTCAAGGCACTGAAAGAGGTGTGATACTGGCGGGTTTAGCCGCAATTCACTCTTAGACGAAGCTAGTAACAAGCTACAAATACCTGATATTAATAATTTAGGGAAACGACTAAAAGTGCAGTTTTCATTTGCTTGACAATTCTTTCATTGTTGTTTATTCTCTAATTGTCATCGATTAGACGTCAAATACACCTGTACAGTTGGCATCATTAATAATCTTATTGTTTGCTTCATTATCGAAAAGGATGAGTGTTTTGGTCATGATTGTGAGTCAGAGCACTAACTCTAACAACATGTTATTTAGCTATGGATCAGAACTTTCGAACTGAACAAGGGTCATCGTAAAGTGTTACTCAGGACAGATGCTGAAAAGGAATTAAGGGCTAAGGTTTTGTTAAAGGAGTAGGACGTGGAGGGTCCGCTTAGGGAGGCCAGTGGCCTTGAGGCCATAGAACAATTCTTCTCTATAACGGTTAGCTTTGCTTTTATAGTTTCTTGAATTAAAGTCATCCCTCTTGTGGGTCAAAGAAAAGGATTAATCTGAGAATTAAAATTTCATCCTTCATTTTTACTTTTCCAACTATGAAAACCCAAACAGATCCAACTTTATGAATGTATGTGGAGAGAGAGAGAGTGAGAGAGAGAGAGAGAGAGAGAGAGAGAGAGAATCTCAGTGTATATTGTATTATTAGACTATTTTATAACAACAACTAAATGTATTATGTATTTAAATTTTATCTCAATTTCAGTGAGCAAGATAAGGCGCTATAACCTTGGCAATTATTGCCAGGCTTTTGGTTCAAATGCCAAAAGTTCACCCACAGGCAAAAGGAGCATAAACTAATCTTTCTAGCATCTATGCTCCCAACGATAAAGTACAAATTATCACACTGTTTAACTCTACATGGAAGCGTTTGGTACGGGAGGTCCACGCTTTCTTCCTTCCCTTGATTCAAAGTAGTAGAGGCGATTTTAGATCTTTTTGGAATCGCTATATTTCTAAGCACCCTCTTTGTGGCACATACTACGCAGTTGGCCTGGCCGATGACAAGAAAAATGATGTATTCAAGAAACCATCATTTTCCAGGATACCTTCAAGAATTGGCTGTGTTAGTGTAAGATTATATTAGATTAGACATGAGAAGTGGTAAGTGCTCTCAAAAAACGCGGAGCAAAACAAATAATTGTTCTTCATTTTGTCTTTTTATCCCTACATCAGAACAAAATTTTATCAATAAATAAATTACTCTAACAACAAATATTACTTTCAGCAAAATTTCCCAACACAAGGTCAGCAATAAAATGACCACGACAAAATGTACTAAACATTCATTTCATAACATAAAACGGGGAAAGGGAAGGACCATTAGGACCCAAGTGAAACGATTTGGATAGTGCGCGTAAGAGATGAGCAATCCACTCCTGAGCTTTTCCACTGAATCGATTCATGTCAGTGGAAGTCAAAATGCACAACCAGCTCTTTGTGCAAGAACCGCAGCATCAATGGCTCACCCATTCTCCTGCAGTCTGATATTTGCTTTCCTGAGAGCTTAAGCACACTTCTGAACAAAATCGTCAAAGGTCCGAAAGGAACAATTGTAAGCAATGACTTAGAAGCAGCAGAATTTCCTGCAAATGCCGGGTTGCTACAGCATCTGTATCTACTACCGATGGGAAGGTAATAACTCCTTCTATCCGTCTCTGGCACCTGCGTTATTCTTCCATCAGATCCCAGAAAAGATGCACCGAAGGTCATTAGTTTACAACTGTTACTTTCGACCTATTGACAATTTTGTCTAGAATTCATCGACTCTGCCAATTCAAAATGCAGAAGAGAAAAAGAGAACAGAACTGTGTGAGAACTTTTGTTTTCTTTTTTCCACAAATCGACGAACCGGCTGTCACTTTGCGAAGTGATAATCTCACGCAACGCAAACATTAGTAAGTTTCAGAAGAGATGAATCTAGTTCTATTGTGTTGGTGATAATATTTACACTAAAGAATCTTAACTCCATTTTATTTTCGAATACCAACCTCATTCAATTTACAAATGTAGTCGAATCCTTTTGTTTATGTTTTAACTGTCATTTGATTTTAGAGTTGATTTGAGTGATGAATCGAACATCTCGATTATAGTTGGTTAATTGATTGGCATAAGTCTTGTGCCTTTCACGTGCTCATAATGCCATCTTCAATCCGAGATCGAGACTGGAGAACAAGTTGTAAAGTATTTTCTTTGCTAAAGCCTTATTTTATCCATATTTTATGAGTTCAATAGTAACCGAGTACCGACCCGATTCTCATGCCACCTCGTCTTCATGGTTTGTGCAACACCCTTTCAAAATCAATGAAACTTCGTGGGTGGGTGAACTGTACCTTCTCGAATACAACTTTCGTACGTTTAGTTCACCACAATTGATCTAGACTACCATATGAAAAGGGCTTAAGATTTTTTTTAATCAAAATAACTCATAAAGGAAAAGACTTACAAAAAAATGTCCTACATTCACGATAAAAATTGTAGAAATTATAAAATCGATTCTTACACGTTTAAAAAAATATTTTAAAATTTAATGTCCATTTGCAAAAAAAGAGCTACTCTAAAAATTGGACAACAATTTTTTTTGATGACATATCAAGTGAAGATACATTTTTGAAAAACAAAGTATGCAAAGTTGTAGCGAAAATACACAGTTTCCCCCCCCACAGTTTCTGATCGGATCAGGCAGAGGGTACTGCCAATCACGAAAACGAGTTGGCGTGAAATTTGTCAAACGTAAACAATGGCTTCTTCCGCAAATTTCTTGAAAATGCAAACTCGCTCAAGTAAACTGCCACTTCATTGTGGTAAAGGGGAACTCCTTTCCTGTACAATCATCGTAATGATTAACTATGATTAAGTTAGCATTCCCGAGAAATTTGTGGAAGAAGAAAATGTTTAGTTTGCTACATTGGCCCTTATGAAAACTCCGCGTCGAATTGATTTATTCCGATGAGCTGATCTGTTAAGATCCGCTTTTCAAAGTGAGCAACTCTAGTGAGCATGGGTCTGCCTGTTCCAAATTACATAATTTCGCGGAACGAGGGCGGGCTCTTGGAGCCCATCTATTGGGTTTATTCTATCAATCGAGGGCTCGATTCTAGTGTTATGAGTGTGAACTTACTTTTGAAAGGAGATTATCTTGCTTATATTCGTGGATTTCGCGTAAGTGCCTCTGCTTACGGGTCTGGCCAAACGATTATGACTCTTCATACAGGAGCATGAAGATCACATGTTTTTCAGATTATTTCAATGATAGGTTCAGTCTCCTTGCTACAAGAGATGGTAGTATTACATCATCATCATCAAAATCATTATCATATTTAAATTTCTCTCTTGGAAATGTTACTGAAATGAAAATGTTGAAACCATGCCATAAAGATTGCCGGCGAATTAACAAAATGTCAAATTACTATTTAAAAAAAAACTCTGGTTTTTGGACTTATCTTCTCTGTTTTCAGCTTTTCTAGGACTTTTAAGGTATTAATGCTTGCCTATTATTATTTCCAGTAAACAACTAGATACTAGATATATTTTGTGCATAAGACTTGTTCGCGACAAAATCTGGACACCCCTTAAATACGTATATCTCTGGAAATACTTCATCAACGTGTGAAATATTTCGAAGACTGATAAACGTATGTCTGTTCATTGTGTAAAATCAATTTTTGGTGATACTTTAAGCTTTTAGATCGTCGAAAGAAGAGCAGATCTGTCAGCAAGAAAATTTGCAAAACAGCTTGGTTATCCTGCAAGCACTGTCTATAGCAAGTGTTCTTAAATCTTTCAATACACGTTTGACAACAGCCTGGAAGGCAGGGAGCGGAACAATAACGGATCTCAGAGCAACCAGAAGGACGCGAAGGAGAAGCAAATATTGCAGAAGAGACCAGATCTTTTGGTACGTACTGCGGCTAGAAAAATACAAATGTCCCCCACTTTCGTGCATACTTCTAAGCACCGGCAAAGTATGAAGTCTTTCAAGATGAAAACTGTACTGAATCGTAATGATAAACAGAATGTGTCGGCTAAAACCCGAGCTTGCAAGTTATATCTCGAATATTTGACGAAGTTTTCTGAATATTTGACGATGAAACTTATGTGCTGGAAGACATTAAGCAGCTTCCTGGAATGTCTTATTATAATGCCATGCAATGGAACGACGTAAAGAAACATTTCAGGACCAAAAAATAGGCTAAGTATCCCAAAAAATATTTGGTTTAGCAGGCAATTTGCAGCTGTGGTCGAGCAAGCCAAAGCTTCATCACTCCCGCAACAGTAAACAAGGAAATATACCGTGAAGAATGCATAAGAAAGCGATTGTTACCATTCCTGCGCTCCATCGCATCTCTGGCCTGATTTGACATCTTGTCACTACGCCAAAGACGTTTTGGAATGGTATAAAACGAATGGAGTCCATGCTGTACCAAAATAGGCGAATCAATCTAACTGCCCGGAGTTGCGACCTATTGAGCGGTATTGGGCTCTCGTGAAGAGAGAACTCTCTCAATATAAACCACAAGCTACAGCTATAGACAAATTTCGAAAATATTGGACAAAAGCAGCTAAATCAGCTAAAGACAAGTCTGCACAGACCCTAATGGAACAATTATCCCGTTTCCGATTTGTATCAGTCCATGGTCATCTTAGCGTATTGACACGAAGCAAGGTCGAGCCAGAATATTACAGGATTGTCATGTTGACAAATACATCTGTAAATATCTGGATTCATTGCTTGATTTACGATGTATGGCATCGTAAATTTACCGCAAGAGCAAATGTGTGCACTGCTCTTGTGGTAAATCTTCACGAATCGTGTAATAGTGCAATCCCGGCAATGCTTTATAGTTTAACTTCGAATACGTTTCGCTAACCAGCATGATGCAGTACTTATTCTTGGCGAAAACTGTGTCATATAGCTTCCGCGCTCGTGGTTTAACGCTTGTGTGGGACTTCTGGCTACTACTGCTTCTTGTACGTCTTCAGCCACAACATCTCTGTAGCCTTTTGCCCAAACAGAAGCCCCTTTGTCGAAGAAAAAGCTCGTCTTATTGTGCCAATTTGGTCGGCTGCCTTTCGCGTCACTTCGTGACCGTCCTGAAGCCTCAGCCATGCAACCTTCGAAGTCGCAGCACTGCAGAAGCTTTGCTGGACAGGACAGAAGGTATGGAAACCAGCTATGGCACCACAAACAAGCTCCGTACCGGCTTTGTAGTGCTGGTCAAAATGCGTCAACACGTGATTGAATACATTCCGACCAATGCGAGAATGTGCAAGCTGAGGATCAGAGGTGACTGGATAATGCGTACCATAGGTACTTCGCGTAGCTGCAAGTATAAAATAGATCACATTGCGATCCTTAGCTTCTTGTCCAGTAACTCCTATCCCTACCTTCCCGTGCTGTCAACTGTGGTATGATGAAAAGATCGGGTAACAAACTCCGTTTGGACCTTGGTCATATGCTGACAGGGAAGGGAGGCTGCCCTCTTCTAAGGGTGCAGTCTTTCTGAGCGTCGGTTCTCCATGTTAGATGCGGCTGATTGTCGTCCTCGTGCCAGCTTTGGACTCTAAACAGTGCTGTGTACGTTGGTCATCCGGCGAGACAGGGTTGGGGAAGGCTCAACTAGCCACCCTTAAAAAAATCAATATTACCAATAGTACAGAAGTTAATACGGACTGGAATAATCGGTAAAGACATAGGCGACGAAATAAGAACTACGATTGGAAACTCGGAACATTGAATTGCAAATCGCTCTGCTTCCCTGGCTGCGATAGAATAATCTATGACGAACTTCAACCACGTAATTTCGAAGTCGTAGCGCTCGAGTGGCTACTCTTTACCAGAGCTATGGTACCACAAACGAGCTTGCCACCGGCTTTGTAGTGCTGGGAAAATGCGTCATAACGCGTGATTGGATGGTTTTCGATCATTCGGTATCGTGTGTTTGAGTGACTTAATCGTCGATTTTGAAGAAAGGCAGCATCAACGGTACACTACCCACATGAAGGAGCCCGACAACGAAAAAAGAATTGTTCTATGCAGTTGTAGTTGGCGGTAGATAGATATGAAGCAAGACGGGACGTTAACGTCATTGGTGATGGCGAACGATCAGGTAGGACGAAAGTCAATGTACAGACCGGTAATTCGAACTATAACGGCCAATGATGCGTGCACTTTGGGGCCTCCCGTGGTTTAGTAGTCCAAAGTCATCAACGTCCGCACCTACAGCAGTGCAATCGGTTTAACTACCTAGTTGCAGTATGTATGCGTTCAAAACTTTCAACGGTGTACAACATGCGTCGAATTTAGATGCCACGACCTAACATTGAGCTACTACGAGAAATCGGAGTTACCCATTGATACGTGCAACAGCTTCACGCAGCTCTACCAACGGAAGATCTGCTTGGCTCAGTTTACTTCTAAGATGGTTGGAGAGATATTCGCACCACTGTTGATAGCACCAAAATAGCGACACCAGATATTTGCAAAGAGGCCACGGAACAGGACAACCGAAAAATGAGATGTAAATTCTACGAAAAGTCTAGCAGCTCGCGCAATGGCTACGTAACTTACTTATCAACCAGATCAGCGCTGATGCAACTTTGCTGTAGCACAGTAGTTGCTCCATTGTAAATCGGTCCATGGCTGTACCCTCGCCAGCCTTGCTATTCGCGGAGAGTCCACAGGTTGCCTTCACTGATCGACTGACCAAGGGTGCGTTATCCACCAGTACGTCCAGCAAGCCAGGGTCAGGAGAACGCCCGGCCGAGCTCAATTAATGTTCGTGATGGTCATTCCTGTGGTTCGCCGAACTTTGTTCGATCTAACGTCTTTTGGAATTCAAAGAGTATCGGCGAGCAATGCGGTTTTACGCCCGTCAGGTGCCGATATTTCTGGCGCAGTCATGTGCCGATCCCAGTGTGGCACGCAGTTCTTCTGCCGCCTCCATTTACAACAACGCCGATTTTAACTCGT
>JASCZW010010820.1:0-34666 GCA_034211315.2 Aedes japonicus | reverse complement strand
TTTCGAACACGTATTGCTCGAATGAAAAAGAAAATAATCAAAGAAAGTCTCTCAATTGCAGATTCGCCCTAATGAAAAAAACCCTAGAAATAGTTCATTAACTGAGCTATGTTGTGAACCATATCATAAGAGAGCTAGAGCTATTTCACTGAGCGAGGGTGACTATTTGATATGTGACTGCTAGAGCTAGGTGTACTACTGACTGACCGAGAGCGGGAATGAGATGAAGGACAAATAATTTGATTAGATTCTCCCCTAAACCAGAGAACCGTACGAAATAGCCATGAAGAGATCGAGAGTGAAATTAAAATTGGCAAGCAGATGAAAGATTTGCGCTCACGCTCTCGCCCAACAGAGGTTTTCTTATTCTGCTTTTCTAGCAATGAATGACGAAGATGAAATAGGCAATTCGTCAATCATTTTTTTCAAATCATTGATTATCTCTGGTTTGCTTTGAATAGAACGTTTGATTGCTTTGCTGTGTTTGTCATCTAGAGCGAGTAGAATCATCGTCTGGGCAATTGGATTAAATTTTGTACGAGGTAAGTTCTACCACTAGTTCACGTACGATCGATAACCAGCATTTAATTACCTTCGTAATAAACTTCTAGCTCATTATGCTAACCCACGGAAGAACTACCAGTGATATCTGGTACCATTTCACTAAGGAAGACGAAAAAGGAATATGCCGGTACTGTAAAGCCACCATTGCTATGTCATCTGGTTCTTCAGCAAATTTGAAGAACATATGAAAGCAAAGCATCCATTCATCCCCCTGAATAAAGGTGATTCATCGAGACAACAAAAGGAACCATCTACTATCCCTATTGCTACATCCGTTGCCGCTACATCCGCTGTTGATAAGTCAGGTGAAGTACAACTGCAAGCTTCTTGCTCATACGAAAACCGAGTATCTGTAACAAAGTCCGATAGTGTTACCGTGGTAACCTCAGCCCCGATATCGACGCGATTTGTCACACAATCTTCAATGCCACGATTTGTCGAAGTCGTTAAAATCATCCCAGTCTATAAAAGTAGAGTTTTGGACGTTCAACTATTAAGAATGATCTGTAAGGAGTTTCATCCATTTTCGATTGTTGAAGATTTGGAATTTAAGAAGTTTGTTAACCTTCCAAACCCATCCTATACACTTCCAAGCAGGAAAACATTGTCAAATGGATTGCTATCTACTGTTTACAATGAACTTGTAGAAAAAGTAAATATTCAGTTGGTTGAGGCACCTGCAATCTGCCTAACTTGCGATGGTTGGACCAGCATCACGAATACCGGGTTTTATGCAATTACCGGACATTTTATTGATAAGAATGGTATTTTGAAATCATTTCTTTTGGAATGTTCAGAATTTACGACAAGGCAATATTGCGAAATGGGTAACAGATGTTCTTCGTAAGTTCGGGATCAAAAATAAAATTACAGTGATTGTTACTGATAACGCTTCAAACATGAATTCAGCAGCTAGTATATTAAAAATGAAGCACTTGGGTTGTTTCGCACATTCTTTGGACCTGGCTGTACAAAATGCCATAACAAATTCCATCAAACCAATTGTCGACAAGTGCAAGGTTATCGTGCAGTTTTTTAAGATAAGCAGGCATTCAAAACTGCAGGACATGCAGGTTAAACTTGGAAAAAATCCTCTTAAGCTAAAGCAGGATGTTCCGACGAGATGGAACTTCACCTTTGATATGTTAGAACGATTGCTGCTGAACAGAGATGCTGTTATTTCTACTCTAGTTTTATTGGATTCGACCCGCTGCACTTTGGAAAACAAGGATTGGGAAGCAATTCAGTGGAGTACAAAAATTCTCGGCCTTTACAATGAGGTTACGGTTGAAATTTCGTCAGAGAAATCTGTTTCATTGTCTAAAAGCGCAGTACTTGCCCGCATTATGAGGGATCGGATTAAACTGTATTCAGACGATTCCCTTCCTCAAAATATCAAGAGGTTGGTAGTTGAACTGGAGGATGGTCTCTCAAGCTATTTTTCTTGATCCGCGCTTTAAGAAGCAAGATTTCGGAGATGTAGAAAATTACAACGCGACGTACCAAGCTCTCGTGCACGAAATGCAGCAGTATATTGATTCATCGGATGAAAACCAGCAACCTGAACCACCAATCATCCATATGGGAACAATGGACAGACAGACAGACAGACAGACAGACAGACAGACAGACAGACAGACAGACAGACAGACAGACAGACAGACAGACAGACAGACAGACAGACAGACAGACAGACAGACAGACAGACAGACAGACAGACAGACAGACAGACAGACAGACAGACAGACAGAACAGACAGACAGACAGACAGACAGACAGACAGACAGACAGACAGACAGACAGACAGACAGACAGACAGACAGACAGACAGACAGACGAGACAGACAGACAGACAGACAGACAGACAGACAGACAGACAGACAGACAGACAGACAGACAGACAGACAGACAGACAGACAGACAGACAGACAGACAGACAGACAGACAGACAGACAGACAGACAGACAGACAGACAGACAGACAGACAGACAGACAGACAGACAGACAGACAGACAGACAGACAGACAGACAGACAGACAGACAGACAGACAGACAGACAGACAGACAGACAGACAGACAGACAGACAGACAGACAGACAGACAGACAGACAGACAGACAGACAGACAGACAGACAGACAGACAGACAGACAGACAGACAGACAGACAGACAGACAGACAGACAGACAGACAGACAGACAGACAGACAGACAGACAGACAGACAGACAGACAGACAGACAGACAGACAGACAGACAGACAGACAGACAGACAGACAGACAGACAGACAGACAGACAGACAGACAGACAGACAGACAGACAGACAGACAGACAGACAGACAGACAGACAGACAGACAGACAGACAGACAGACAGACAGACAGACAGACAGACAGACAGACAGACAGACAGACAGACAGACAGACAGACAGACAGACAGACAGACAGACAGACAGACAGACAGACAAGACAGACAGACAGACAGACAGACAGACAGACAGACAGACAGACAGACAGACAGACAGACAGACAGACAGACAGACAGACAGACAGACAGACAGACAGACAGACAGACAGACAGACAGACAGACAGACAGACAGACGAGACAGACAGACAGACAGACAGACAGACAGACAGACAGACAGACAGACAGACAGACAGACAGACAGACAGACAGACAGACAGACAGACAGACAGACAGACAGACAGACAGACAGACAGACAGACAGACAGACGAGACAGACAGACAGACAGACAGACAGACAGACAGACAGAACAGACAGACAGACAGACAGACAGACAGACAGACAGACAGACAGACAGACAGACAGACAGACAGACAGACAGACAGAGCAGACAGACAGACAGACAGACAGACAGACAGACAGACAGACAGACAGACAGACAGACAGACAGACAGACAGACAGACAGACAGACAGACAGACAGACAGACAGACAGACAGACAGACAGACAGACAGACAGACGAGACAGACAGACAGACAGACAGACAGACAGACAGACAGACAGACAGACAGACAGACAGACAGACAGACAGACAGACAGAGCAGACAGACAGACAGACAGACAGACAGACAGACAGACAGACAGACAGACAGACAGACAGACAGACAGACAGACAGACAGACAGACATACAGACAGACAGACAGACAGACAAGACAGACAGACAGACAGACAGACAGACAGACAGACAGACAGACAGACAGACAGACAGACAGACAGACAGACAGACAGACAGACAGAGAGCGCCTCTGTTACAGATAGTAGCGATTATACTGGGTCGCAGTTTATTTCATCGTCGCGTGTGCAATCAGGCTAATTATTTAGTGAAGTGCTGTGGAAAGTGTTCCCCACATATCAAGGAGTCGACTAGAAAAAATAAATATTCAAAAGTTTTGAACAAATATTTGGTGCTTCGATCGCGCTTTGAATTCGTGTTAGCACGTCAGTGGAAAGCAGGGCAGCGATTGTGTGGCGTTCCGTCGCAGGTGATCGTTTCTTCGAGGTTCAGGCCGTGAAGATTTCGGTCGTCTTGCAAAATGATGGAGAAGGATGATCCTCCACCTTCAAATACGTGCGATGAAGGTGGTGAGGTTGAGACCGCGCATGAAAGCAAATCCGTTTGCAAAAAGTGGAATCTTGCCAAGGTCACCAGTGGCGAATAAAGTGGCCGTAGCTAGTTAAAGTTTGATGTCGTTTGGGTAGTAAGTTGAAGAGCCATGTGTAACCATTGCCTTGGTATTTGTTTAGTAGATTTGTGTTCTGTTGTTTGTTTATTTCTAAGCTTTCTGCGACGTCTAATTTCCAGGGTGTAGATGTAGTCCGTAATATTGTGATGTCATTCGTCGTTATGTCGTGATTTTCCGTGAAGATGTGTTCTGCGACTGTTGATTTGAAGTTATGTGAAATTCCTTTCTCGTTCTGTTTGACAGCCTTAGTTACCTCCGCTAGATGCTCCTTGAACCTTGTTGCCAAGGTTCTCTTTGTTTGATCTACATATATTTTGCTGCAGTGTTTACACTTGATTCTGTATACCCATGCTCTGCCTAATGTGTCTACTGAATCTTTGGTGGAGCCTAACATCGATGCTAATTGGTTGTGCTACTAGAAAAAAAACTAAGTCTAAACCAAATTCCCTAAGTCGTGGTTTTAGCTTTTGTGTAATGTCTTTATCGAAGGGGACGGATACACGTTTCAGGGGTTCAGGTGAGTCTGAGAGGGTTGTTTGTGATTTCCTATGAAGATGTCTTTCCTTTTTGTTGATGAACGCTTGAATTGTCCTCTTTTCGTACCCATTGAGTCTGGCAGTTTCGAAGATATATGCGAATTCTTTGGCTTTTCCAGTTTTAATGAGAGGAAGGGTCAACATCCGGTGGATCATGTGGTGGAAAGTGGCCATTTTGTGCTGAAAAGAGTGGTTTGAAGTGTATGGGATGACTCTTTAGGTGTTTGTGGGTTTTCTGAAGATTTCAAACTCTAAAGGAGATGGCGACAATAATTCTCTCTTTACTAGAAGGTCGAGGAATGCAAGTTTTCCATCCTTTTCTATTTCATGAGTGAACTTAATGTCTTTGCGGAGATTGTTGACTTTTTGGAGAATTAGGGAGAGATCGTCTTTTTTCACTACGGCGAAGATGTCACCGACGTATATCCACCAACGAGTTGGGAGTAATCCTTTCGCTTTTAGGATTGTTTCCAAATTCGCCATAAACAGTTCACAGAGGAATGGGGATAGAGGATTTCCCATAGTGGCTCCTTTTAATTGTTCATAGAATGATCCTCTGAGAGTGAAGTAGTTCTCTTCCATGCAAAGTCGAGTCAGCTTAAGGTGAATCCGCACCTTTTGCTTCCATGTTGTGTCATCTCCTTGTTTCAAAAGCCAATCTTCTAGAAGGTTAATTGCGTCCTTGATCGGTACGCTAGGGAAAAGGGCTTTGACGTCGAAAGATACCATAACTTCATTGTCATTTATATGACCTGATGACTGTAGCTGTTGTACAAATTCCTGGGAGTTGCGAACTGAGCTTGTTGGGAATTGCTCGGAGATACCTTGAAATTCTTTTACTAGCCATTTTGCTAGCTTATGGGCTGGAGATCCTACAGATGAAACAATCTCCCTCATTTCGTTTCCGGGTTTGTGGACTTTTGGGAGGCCTTTAATTCTGGAAAGGATGGGGTTTGGTTCACGAAGACGGACTGCTGCATCCCCTAATACTGCTTTACACTCTTTTAGTGTTTTGTCCACGTGTTTCACCATGTTTGGTAGGGGGTCTACCCGAAGCTGCCTATAAGGGCCATTATTGATCTTAGGAGCCAGCTGCTTGTCGTTGTCCTCCTTATCCATGATGACGACTTTGTTGCCTTTGTCTGCTTTTAGGTAATAAACAGGCTTTGACTTCAACTCATTAACGATGCGAATTTCCTTCTCGTTGTTGTGTTTTTGTTTCTGTCCGTCCATAATAATGTTCGAAGTGATAGTCCTGGCTGTGTTTTGTAAAGATGTCGGAAGAGTGTTTGTAATTGCTGTCTCCACGTCGATGATGATCTGTTCCACGTCGGGCTTGGTTGTAACCGCGTATCCTAATCCTTTGTTGAGATGTGTCAGTTGTTCTTCCGTGAATGCGGTCGTCGATCGGTTGACAACCAGTCCCTCAATGGAGTGGACCACCGGTGTCGTGTTGATGGTGGGTGTAAGTGTGCTCTGTTCCTTGGTGTGATGTGTGGTCCGAGTCTGTTGGGGCTATGGACCTAGAAGTAGTAAGTGGCGTCTACTGGCTAGTGTATCATCATCGATACTAAGACTCTGTCTAGCCATGGATGCTTCAGGGAATACTTGCATCGATTCGGACACGCAGCGTCACCCTTCTATCCGAAGTGCCCAGACACCCAAGAGACACCGGAGGACGTGCTCTTTGACTGCCCACGATTCGGACCATTGCGAAGTGAGGTGCTTGCCATCAGCGAGGCAGATACCAGCTCAGTTAACGTCGTCTATAGAATGTTTCGTGACGAATGTACTTGGAATGTGGTCAATGGAGCTATTGCATAAATCATATTGGCTCTAAAGGGAAAATAGCGGGAGAATCAAGAAACGAGTGGTTGAGTGGAGTAGTGAGTTGTCGATTTTGGGTGATGTTGTATGGTAGTTTCGGAGTCAGGCGGGCAATCCTCCGTTGGAGAAGGGTAGCTCCGATGTCGGAGAAAACTCAATTCGTTGACGCTGAGGGTACGAGCTAACTGGCTCAACCAAGTAAGGCGAGAGCAAAATGGTAGTGACAAGGAGTAGGAGCTAAATGGCTCTATTGTTGCCAAATAGCCAAGACCCTCCACGAAGTAATACCATAGAGCAGTCCACAACACACAACGTGCCTTTCATGGTACGTTCCTTGTTTGCTATCAATACCTCACAATTTTTCGCACTGCCGAAGTGAACTGGCTCGTGTAATTTGTTGATGTTTTGGTATGCCAATACCATCTGCTCAGTTTCCCACTATCTAAAAATACAACATTCATTTGATACATAATTCTCGATTACTAAATAGGCCTTTCTTCATTCCATAAAAAGATTTGGACACAGATAATTGTTACCCAAATTCTTAAACTTTAGAGTAACTGCTCGCCCAACAATAAGAATACCTCTGTTCCTACAAACCATTTTCATTTTCCTGTTTGAATATTAACATAACTACCTCATTGCTTCGCGTCACTCATTTAAGTTTACAACACACCACACCATACACAAGAAACCATAAACAAATCTCGAGTACTTTTTCAAAAGGACGTAAGTCACAAAATGTAAACAAACGCGTTGTTCATGGCATGTTATTAAAAAATCATGTATATATGCCCACATTTGATGAACTTTCTGATGGATTATCTCTGAAAGTTTTTACTAACTTTTTACAAAACGGTGTAAAATCACTTTTGCACTTTTTGGGAATAATGTACATACGCCGCTTGTGTTGAAAAGTAACTTGGGAATCATTGTTATATCATTTGAATGCCTCTTACCGACACGTAAGTAAAAGGCTTTATACCTCAAGGTTAAAAATATAGATTTTGTTTAGTAAAAATTGATATTTTTAGCAAAGATATTTTGACACCGTTTTGTGGCAGATAAAACTAATACGCCATTTTGATAATTTCGACGTATCTTTGTGAAATATGACAACTTGACGTAACATTTTGACGTATCAACATTGTCATTCGCAGGATGACGTATCATTTTGACGCAAGTAACATGCCATCTATCATACTGACTTATCAAAATGACGTTTAATCTTTTTCTATAGCAGACCGTTGTAACATTTTTCTAAATCAAACTTGAATTTTCACTCCTGGTGTAATTTTTAAGCACATTGATGTAATATCTTTGACCAATGTGTCATTCAGTGGAATTTGATTGGGATGAACATGTCCGGTTTTCAAATAGGAATAAAAATAAACTCAAAAAAGATCAATGCTGATTTTTTCATTTTCGTCCAAATGTTACTTACGTCCATTTGAAAAAGTACTGGAGAAATACCCGGTAACTTTGAAAAACCAAGCGTGAAGAACAAACGAGTATAGTCTAATGATAGTAAGTCAAGTGCGAGATGCCTCTATCCAAAAGTCCGATCTTCTGATCTGCCACAATGTCGTTGAAAATGATTCGCCAGAGATTGTCCGTCCTCTACTCACAGCATAGTCATTGACTACCGAATGTACGTCTGAGCAGCAAAACCTTTCTTTGCGAAGGTATTTTCCAGCGACGTGATGGCTGCCCGCTATGTACGCCACCAGAAGTGCTTTTGCCTTCTCGTCCTTTTCGTGTCTTGAAATGCCGGTTTTGCTTCCTCTTCCTCAGGTGGGTTCTGCGTGACTGTTTCGTTCACTCCGTTGGCCAAAAACTGAGTCTCTTCTCGAAACTTCCACGTGTTACCCCTCCGGCAAACAGCACGATTCTAGCTATTTTTGCATTGGATATCCTGGATCCGGAACTGCTTCAAGATCTTTCCTTTTTCACTGGGCTCTTAGGTATGACGTGTCTGGGCCCATAACCCAAAGAGAAACCCGTTTATCGTTCTACTGGTTCTAAGGAGTGTATCGAAAATAAGCTATCCACAAACTTTTTTTCAAATTATGTTGAAAACCGATATTTTATTCCTATAAAAAATTGATCCCTTATTGTACGAGGTTAAACTTGAACATAATGAAGACCGGATGAAATTTAAGTTATCCCTTCACGAATTTTCGAACTTTGGATCGAATGCTCTTCATCAAGTTCCGGACAAGTGTTGCATCGCATTTTTTGGACGCTTGAGCCCAACTTTTTTTTGAACTCCTGCATGTTCCCAGCTTCTTTACCAGACTTCTTGGAGACCCTCATCACGATTGCCTAGTAACGTTCGATGAGTCGAAGCTGAGGGCAATTTGGTGGATTGATATTTTTCTCAACAAAATCTATACCCTTTTCCGCAAGCCAATTGAGAGTGGTTTTGGCATAGTGAGCCAACGCTAAATCCGTCCAAAACAGTGGAGGTGTACTATGCTTCTTATATAAAGGCAACAATCTCTTTTGGAGACACTCAGATCGATAGATTTCCGCATTTATAGTTCCGGTTGTGTAAAAAATAATTGACTTCAAACCACAGGAAAATATTGCTTGCCATACCAGTACCTTTCGACCGAATTTCTCCACTTGAATCGACCTGTCCGCATTGCTTACATCCTCCCCAACGACGGCAGTAAAGCATTGGGACCTGGAAGGGTTTTTGAGTCCTCCTTTACATAGGTCTCATTGTCCATCAAAACGCATGCATCCGGACGCTGCAAAAGATGCGAATACAATTTCCGGGCCCTTGTTGCTGCTCGTTTCTTCTGTTCTGCACTTTGTTTCGAGATTTTCTGCTTGTTGTAGGTCTTCAGGTGATTTCGCCTCTTGATACGCTGGATCATTCCGACACTCGTTCCTGCTTTTTTTGGCCAAATCACGTATTGACATTGATTTGTTCTTCATGATTAGAGATACCACTTTCTGCTTCAGTTTCGGGTTGGAAGAACCGGGTTTACTGCCTCTTCCTGGTAGCTCATCCAAAGATTAGTGTTCCCAAACTTATTAATGATGGTTTTAACACTCGCATGATGAATTCCAAACCACTTCGCCAATTTTCGCATAGTAATACCCTTCTCACTTAGCCATGTGTCCAGAACCTTAATTTTCACTTCCTTTTCAATACGCGACATTTTGAAAGCGCAGAATTTGAACCGCACAAACAAGTAAACAAAAGAAAGCTGACAGTCAAACGCACAGCATGCAGTGTGCAGAGCATAAAAAACCATCACAAAGACATGCGTACAACGCAAATGTATGTGGATAGCTTATATTCGATACATTCCTTACGTTTTGGTGGTTTATTAACCGAACTAACTCGAATGATACAGACGAACGATTTGACGGTTGCTATGTGGTTGTTGTCTACTGTACCATAATATCCGCTGTTGCTGTGGTGTTGTTTTATAATACGAATGACGAGCAAAGAACTAACGGGCTACCCAGAGGTTGCTGTGATGTCAACAAAGATTAACCGGTATAGGTGACTGTTATTACAAAATAGAACCTTTAAATTCGACTTGTATGTAGATGACTACTGTGGTGCACCAACCAAAGACGTGCCCATTTTCTGTAAACTTCAATTCGGTGGTCATAAAATTCTATTGTGACGCGAACTATTTTTTCATGCTGACCTCAGCATATGCGCCCAGAACTCTTCACCCATTATTTCTAGGCAAAATGTAGCATGTAGCAATAAACCGGTGCAACACCTTTAGGCGTATTTAAGGACCCCAAAACCAATCAATAACGCAGTTCAGTTTTGGTCTTCGGACCTACCAATTAACAAGTGTTAAATTATTAATCCAGTGATTATCACATCAGTGAAACCAAAGTGGGGTGATTACACTACCATTAAAGTAATATATTAGAAAATTTTGTAACTTTTTCTCAAGATGTCCGTCTTCACCCTAAATCATCTGTAGCCCAACTTTGGCAGGCTTCTTAGAAACAATCAAAAGATCTCTATCTAAACAAAAAACTTAATCGAAATAATATGCTTTTCCCTATACATCGATGCGTTTAGTTCACTTGGAAAATCTCACGTTTGTGATAAACAGAGCTACACTTGTAGTTTGAATGCACTTTTGGAACAAAACCGAAATAATACAAATCAAACAACACAAGATATCAATATTATTTTGACAGTGTGGCTTGCTAATATGTTGTCTATGCCAGAAAGTGTTCGTCGTCATGAACCTGTAAATAGTTTGCGAATAAAAAATGAACCAATTCAATTCATACACAACGTGATCAAACAAACTCCCATCAATCCAATAAAAAGTCGTGATAGATTTCTCAAAATGATTTTGCTCCCGACAAGATTCAATTCTACGAATGATTTCCACGGAATCCATCCACTCTTCCAGCAGCCAACTGGTGCCATTATATTTCATCTTCCAAAACTTGTACATTGTGCTCCGATAACGAATCCACCACATTGAGTCAGGAAAATTCAATTTGTACACAATCTCAGAGTACAAGGAATATTATTATCGATACCGAAAATAAGTGCCCTCTCTCCTAACCTAAGTTCTTTCTATTTTGCAATCGCGACGATGACATTCGTTTGGGCGAAATAAAAATACACTCAACGAAAAATTCCATCTTCTGCATACGGTGCGGGGTCGCTGCATCAAGAGCCAAAAGCTTCGACAATAATGCATTCCACGAGTACATTCTGCACCACTACTCCAATAATGGCGGCAGCAGCAGTAGCAATCGAACAACTGCAAAAGGGGTTCAAGTAGGCGACTACAAATTGACATCACAACTATGCTCTCTCTCCATCTCTCTCTCTCACACACACTGACTTCTATTTGGCTGTGAAGCATCCACTGCCACTGACTTCGACGCTAGCGAACAACTTGTGCATATTTGCATTTAAATTGACAACAGCATATGATATTTTACATACGCTTCCGGGTGAATTCAGCATCGAAGGTAAACCTGTGGGGGTGTTCTGTTAGGATAGGGCAAATTAGCCCGAAGCCTATCGCAGCTGCAGTTGAAAGTTTAGGAAAATACCGTAGAAGCGTTGTTGGTTTAGTTTTGCCCTGAGGGATTAAACTTCTACGGCAAAAATACTTAATAACCATTCATCGGAAGCAGGTATGCTGAACTGGGGAGGAAAATGATTAAACACTCCTAACGCCCTACCTACTATGTAGGTACTACTCGGAATGTATTTTATCGCTTGTTGAACTCGAAAATCGTGGCAGATCTTTTCGAAAGCATTTCGCTGCTGAAAGTAGCTGAACAGCAAACATACGGCTAGGGATGTCGCGTTTGGCTATTTGATTCGATCATTGGTAAATCTGTTTTGAAATTGGAAACTGGAAATATCTTTGACCTTGACTGGCAAAAATGTACGGGTTTGATCGTGCTCAAATATCGCCAATGGTACAGATGTTATGAGATATTCTGGGATGTTCTAGGTCGTCCAAACTGTCCTGGAGCTCAGAATTTCAGATCTATAGTTGTAACTGACGCTTTTTCGGCGATACAAAGTTACGACATTCATACAACCGTGTTCACGCAATATTTTGAAAACTCAACAGACATTTTGAGATAATGTAGGATGTTCTAGGTTATCCAAACTGTTCTTGAGTTCATAACCTATGATCTTCAGTTTTAGCTGTAGTTTTTTAAGTTATACAAATTAGCGATAAGTATCCAGTGAAGTTCATTGGATCCTTTGAAAGGACAACTGACATTATGGGATAATCTTATCTTGGATATTATATATCAACCATAATGTTCTGGAGCTCAGAAATTGGGAACCTTGAAAAATTGTAGCGTTTTAGGTTATAGCAATTTATGATACGCATTCAACAATGTTCACTGAATCTTCTGGTAGGTCAACCGACAATATTGGATGACCTGGAATGTTATAGGTCATCCAAAGTACTATGGCGTTCAGAACTTAAGATCGGGGTTCTGCCAGATTGCATCAGGTGGCTTTTGCGTATTCTGCGTAACTGAATCTTTCTTTGTTTTGCTTGTGTTAGAGACATGTTTCACAATGTTCTGTTTATTTATGGTTACGTTTAGAGTCTCCGTTGAGGGTCTAAAGGGTGAACCGTTTGAAATCCGCACACACAGAATTCATTCTCAAAATTCGAGTTTTTATCCGATTATCATAAAATTTTCAAGATTGGTTTTGGCATCATTCGTTTAATTTATTTTGCGTTTATATCCGAATGCGTGAACCGTGAGCTTAACCCCAGCTATAAGATTCTGCACGACCTTAAAATCGACAGTTTTTTCATATTAACCCATGCTTTCATCATTTCTACAAAATTCTTCATCAGTTTAAGTCGTTTTAGTAGGTGCTCCTTCATAATGTTTCAGTATTATTCTATTCGGCGCTGCTCCGAAATCAGGGGTTAAGATTTTTCGGCACGTCCTTCGCATTAAATCACTCTAGCTCGTCCTTCGTGTAGTGACATAATGCCACATCCGGCCAGAAGATCGTCGGACCTTCGTGAGCCTTTAAGAGAGAGTAAAGTCGCTTTTGAAGGCGCTTTTCCAAATATTCCTATCCATTCAAGGTGCATGCAAATCGCTGACTTCTTGGTGAACTTCGTCTTTTCTATGTCCGGAGGTTCTCCAAAACATCACACTTATCCTTGGCAGTCACATACAGGTTTCTTGGAATCTGGTTGAAGTACGTCTTCACATATGTCTCGTCATCATTTACGCAGCTGTGTGGTTTCTTTAAGTTCTGGTCCTAGAACTTCTGGGCCCGGCTTTTTGCGATTGTATTCTGTTTCTTGTCATGGTTTGGGGCGCTGACGGCTTTTTTTTTCGGATCTTCGCTTCCGATCAACAGTTAGATGTTCTTCGAACCGTTTCTTGATACCAGACACCGTGGCAGCAAACTCACCGAAACCAATCACTGTTGCCATGACGCGCAACAAAAAAGCGGTTGCCACCTTTAAGCCACCGTACAACGTCAGCTGCTGCCAATAAGCAAGCGGCTCAAAGCGACCACGAAACGATGATGCCAACCCCGGGTCATTGGATCACATCGCCAGACTACTGGCCAGCAAAAAAGAAATAAGTGTAAATTCCCCCAGATTGAGCTTGAGAGCTTGAGGTCGTCTGCTCCACCGAAGCAGATTTTAAAGCTACAACACGGTTTCTGGAAACGAAGCAGCTCGAGCATTAAACTCATGACACGCTCGGCAGCAAGCCACTGAAGTCGGTTGTTTGTGGACTGCGAGATTACCTGCCGATGGATATCGTAGAGGAACTGAAATGACTTAACCTCCAGCCGATCAAGGTGTTCCCCATGAAGCGGACCATGGCACGAAACCATCGGGATCTGCTCTATCTGGTCCACCTGGAGAAGGGCTAGGTCATATTGAATGACCTCTGCAAAGTGC
This sequence comes from Aedes japonicus, assembly GCA_034211315.2. Classification (NCBI taxonomy): domain Eukaryota; kingdom Metazoa; phylum Arthropoda; class Insecta; order Diptera; family Culicidae; genus Aedes; species Aedes japonicus. The sequence goes on along the minus strand of JASCZW010010820.1, from coordinate 20,602 downwards.
GAGCTCTCTTTGACATAACTTTTGAATCGGAGCCGTGCCACCCTAAGAAGCGCGACTTCACGCAATGTGCGAACTGCATTTCCTTCGGCCATGAGACAAGGAACTGCCGCATATAACCGCGCTGTGACAATTGTGCAGGACCGCATGAAACGGTGAATTCCGTATGAAACGGCGAACAAATCGAGGAGAATGCGGAGCCCAAATGTGTCAACTGTGGGTCAAACCACGATGACCCAAACAGTGCATGCCCCAAGTGCGCGTAATTCATTGAAATCCGGAGAAAGGCGTTCGTCCTGAATTGCCATCAACCTCCTCCGAATACGATTTGGAACTTCCCGCCGCTTAGGTACAGCGTTTCGTATCTGCCGCCTCTCCAGTTGAACCATCGGCAGGAAATCCGCCAGTCAGCATTTTCAGTTCAACAACGACTCGCAATTGCTGCCACAGTGCCGTCAGTGCAAAACGTGCCTTCCCTAACCTGGGGAATTCCAGGCTCAAGCTGTATCTCAGCCCATGCGTCTGATGATAACTCGCTCTTCTTCCTGGACCAGATGACGAGGAGGTCGTAGGTACAGAGCGCTAAGTCGATGCCGGGCCAAGGAACAACAAATCGAAGCGGTCACCAAGGAGCAGCTCAACTTTATGAACCAACATGGGCCCAAGAAACCATTGACATCCTCAATTGGAACGCTTGTTCTGTTAAGAACAAAACCCTTGAGCTCATCGATTTCCTAACAGAGAAGGATATCACAATCACAGAGACGCACCTCAAGCCTGAGGTGAATCTCTATATCCCTGACTTTCAGATTGTAAGGCTGGATCGAACCCACTATAGGGGAGAAGGAGTGGCCATCGCATTACGGCCCAACATCAGCTACCGTTCGCTGCCCAGCTTCAGGCTGAATGCCATCGAGGTCATAAGAGCTGGGAGGACACTTCCGCTGGCCCAATCAACATCATCGCGGCTTACTGCTTCAAGCAAACACCAGTGACACCAGCGACGGCTCGGTAGAGACTCTACGGCAAGATATCAACAAGTTAACTCGGTGGCGGGGGAATTTGAGGTCACCGGCAACCTCAACACGTAGCACCAGGCCTGGGGTAACACCCGGAGGAACCTCAATGGTACCATCGTCCAGCAAGGCTTCGAGAAACCACCTGTTTGAGCCGTTAGTGTGCTCATGCTACCATCGTTATCTTCCTGATCAACATGACGATCATCTCCGATCCTGTCGCCCACCAGCAACTCAGCTCGGACCACGGTGGTGGCCAAAGTAGGTTCCTCCGTCAACCGTTTTAAAGCTTTTTGGCGCAATTGTGCAGATTTGGCGCGATTCCAGCAGTGCGTCTTGTAGCAGGAGTCGTGTGAAGACATCAACCAGTGCCTGCATCAAATCGATGAGCACCAGCCTCCAGATTGATGAGTAACTCTCCGAACCTAGACAGATCTACCATATATCTCATTCGACTCCGTAATATCATTCGACGCCAATACCAACGCTCTAGCCTCCCCCACCTGAACACCAACATTAATCGTCTTAAAAAATGATCCATCTCAGGTTGATGGATCAAAGAAATCAAGAATTTGATAACCATATTCGCTCACTCCTAGACTGCGCGAAGCCATTCTGGAAGATGACCTAAATCCGTAAAAATAAGCCGAGACCTATACCTCCCCTTTCCTCTCTCGTTCAAGTTACGGATCCTTCGCTACTACAAACACCAGTTGAAAAAGCCACTGCACTTGGCCAGTACTTTGTGGATTCTCATAACCTAGGTCGTGCCATGGTAGGTCTGCATGAGTCTGCCGTACTGAAAGCAATGTCTAGAGTCTCCCATAGTTGTTCCTGATGAGTTATGAACAACTACTGTTGAGCTGATACCTAAAACATGAACAATCAAAAACATGTCGATGAAGCACTCAACCTTGAATTGAAAAACTTAAGCATAGCTTTTTTTGTCCACTTGGCCGTGGTCTTCAACAGCTGCTAGGAGCTTGTCTACTTCCCGTCTTGTTGGAAGTTAGCTAAAGTTATTCCAATCCATAAGCCTTTCCCTACCAGTGCAAAAACTATTAACTATCGCCCCATCAGCTTATTATCCTCCATCTCGAAACTATTCGATAAACTGATCCTCAGTCGTTTGCTGGAGTTCTCAAACCAAAATAACATATTTTTTCTCCCAGAGCACTTCGGATTAAATATTCGGATATATTAATTATTCAGAATAATCTTCTGAGAATGATTCTGGACGGTCCCCCAAGGACTAGAAACTCCGAGATCCATCGCTTGATTGGTCTTCAGGTGTTAGAAGAACAGAGTACATCAACCCTGGTTGGGTTCAGAGCGCCCTGTGCCACATCTCCCTACCAGATCATCCGTGTTCATACACGCTAGTTTTAAATTTGTAAAAAGTAGTTAGATAGGTTATAAATTTCTTTCTTACAGGGTGCGGCAAAAAATAATGCGAAAATATGTTCTATTTCGTTCAAATCCCATTTTCAACTAATTCAAGCAATAATTTCAACATTTTCGAGTGCAGTTATCTGTATAAAGTCCTTTTAAACAAATTCATTCAATGTGTCCTCCACTTTTATTAATAACATCCTGGAGCCGACGCCGGAAGCCAGAGCATGCCTTTGGGACGTTGTCCTCCGACATTGACTGCCATGTGCGTGTTATGGTTGACTTCAGGGTTTTCACACTAGGGTGTGATGTTTTGCAGGCTCGTGCTTCAACATATGCCCAAATCGAATAATCCAACGGATTAAGTTCTGGACTGCTAGGGGGCCACAAATTCTTCGGCCAAAACTTCATGTTATCGTTCAACCATTGTTGGGTTCAATTAGACCTGTGACACGGCGCTTCATCCTGCTGTAGGACAACGTTTTGGTCCTCGAAGACGTTGGCCTTCACCCAGGGAAGCACTTGGTCTATTAAAATACCGATTTACACATCGGTATTGATTTTATCTCCAGCATCAGTGAAAACAGGCGGCATTTTCAAACCGTTGGACACCACCAAGCCAAACATCATGACACCAGCCGGATGTTTGGTTTGAAATTTGAATTTTACTTTTTCCGGAACGTTCTCCATATTCTGCGGTGAAATGAACCGGTCCGTGCGGCTGTTGGCCACAGCATCGATGCGGAAAAGCTTTCCGTCGGAGAATAGGATTATCATTTTTTTCCTTCTCAAACAAGGAAAGCAATCTCTTGGAACAAGTCACTCGTAGTTCCTTGACCCGGTCCGTAATCAAGTGCCGTTTCACTCTGGCTCTGGAAGATGCATGCAGGTCTTCTTTAATGATTGGATATCTCCGCATGGATTTCTCCGGAATATTGGCTTCCTTTGCTAGTTTTCTTTTTGGAACGCACCGGGTTGCGAGCAATTTTCGCACGGACCGATTTGACCACATTCGGCGTGCGTGCAAAGCTAGGACGTCCGCTTCCCGGCTTTCGCTGCTTGGGACCATCCAGCAGGGACTTTATTATGCGGTAAACTGTTGCCAAATGGCATCCTACCACCGTAACAATCTCTTTCGGCTTCTTCTGGGCGAGCAACAAACTGGTGATCACTTCTTTTCGCGAACATTTTGACGAATTTGCAATGAAACAAATAGAATGTTTGGATGCAGCACTTGAGAGTAAACAAAAACAAATACACTTTCGACAGATATTAGTCACTAGCTACACGAATTAACCCAACAAATTTGAACATTTTCGCATGCTTTTCTGCCGCACCCTGTAATTAAAAGTCAAACCTCTGGTGGGAAATAATATTATCGATTGGATTATTGGAAATTAATAAAAATTTGAAATAGATTAGGCCGAAACAATAGCTGACGGGCCCCTCTGGCCCTGAGTACTTAAAACGTAAATCATTTGTAAAAAACAAATTCCATGGAAATAATGACAATTTGAGCTTAGCTAAAAAAAGACCTAGAGGGATAAAACCAAACATTGTCGCTTTTCGTAAGATGCAACATGTAACCTGATTGATTTTATTTCTGCTGCATACATAGCAATATAGATGCTTCGTTTTGTCTCTTTCCTAAACAACAATCGGATACATTATAATCTTGATTCTACTGCCATGCAATTTATCATTATTGTGTTGAGTATGCAACAATCATAAAGATACATTATTTTTTGTCCTAATGTTAAAAAGTTAGGACAATGTCTTTATTATTCATGCGGTCGTGAATATGGAATCACTGATCACTAGTAAACGCGAGCAACTTCCTTTAAATTCTATTAAAAAAAGCTCATCCTTTGTCAGATAGGCCTATTTGGTCTACGACGAACAGACTTCTTCAGTGTTTGACTAACAGACTCGGCAAGTGGGAACACCAAGTATCCCCTGGCCGGATATCGCACACAAGGAATTTATCTAATTCAGAGAGATTCGGTCAACAGCTCTTGGTTAAATTAGAGAATCACAATTAAGGATCGGTCAGGGATATGCCAAACATCTCACTGAAATTAGGAAGGGTGTCCCTAGCAGTAAAGCAAAAAATGAGGACTATGTTAAACATGGATCAGACAAAAGTCAGAGACACACCATACGTCTTCGGGACTGAACAAAATATCTAGTTAGGTTTTCGGAGATACGGTAGACATCTCAAGTCACAGTTTAGGGGCGGAGACATGTCAAACGTCTCCGGTCACACAAAGTTAACCAGAGTTACAACTACTAATAACCTCTGGTTGGAGATAAGTCAAACATCTCTCAAGGATTCGTAGATTAACAAGCAAACAACAAATATTACGAAACCAACACCCGGAAAAGGGCCAATAATACAATCACGGAATCAAGGCTCAACGACTGGCCGAACGACATACTACCACCACTGTCATCATCATCGACGAAAAATGTAATAAAAGGTGGAAAATCGACACAAAATAATCAATATATTGAATCTCATTTAATCGATAAAACAAAATGAACATTTAATTTGTGTCATCCCTACACGCTGCAAGCATCCTGTTGGCTGGATAACTTTTCCCAGCAGTACTTTATATGAGTACTTCTAGAAAGTGTGCTATCGACAGCCACACAACTAGTAAGCGGGGAGCGTATGGGTTTAAATATAGATTTCGTACATTATTTTATGATTATTGCGTATTGAGAACTGATGAAAAACATGCGAAACGGATGATATGCACTAAAGGGATAAATAGTACTATGGCTGTGTTCGAATTTGCGAATAAATTTTAATATTGCTTAAACTTGACAGATGGACAATAATTGATTAATCGATTAAAATCCCTATGTTATTGATCAACAAACTTTCGATAAGGTGTCTGTCAAAATTGAGTTGCCGTCTGCCAGAAATAAGTCAGCTCGAGTAGCAGACTTAATCGATTTTTTTCCATCTGTCAAGTTATAGTTAAAATTAAAATTAATTTGCGGATTGGAACATAGCCTAAGGGCATCTTCAGCGGTGGCCTATTTTTGGAACAACTTTATACATGATTTACAAAAAAAATGCCAAACGGGTGATAGGTACCAAGAGGATAAATAAAACTAAGGCTGTGGTTCCAATTTGCCATAATTTTATTATTACTATAACTGAAAAAAAAATAATACTATAACTTGAGAGATGGAAAATAATTGATTAATCGATTAAAATCCTTTTGTTATTCGAGCAGGCTTCTGTCAAAATTTAGTTGCCGTCGGCCAGAAATAAGTCAGCTCGAGACTTAATCGATTTTTTTCCATCTGTCAAGATTAGGTGAAAATTAAAATTAATTTGCGGATTGGAACACAGCCTAAGAAAGACAAATTGACAAAAACTTAGTACCTTCACAAATACTAGTCCAACCACCAGAAAGAATAACTTTTTCCTAACATGATGGTAATTCTCGTGTCCGTAGGGATGCGGCGAAATTTTCGAAAAAATAAAGGTTTGAATCATGTTGAATCAACTATTTTTAGTGGTCATTTTGACCATGATCATCGAAAAAGTCGGTTCAAAATCACCATACTGCAATATTCATCCTTACCCCCAATAATGGTAAAATTGACTATCAAATTTGTCTCTGTGTAGTTGCAGTTATTCCAGTGGCGTCCCAATGTATCTGTCGCAAATTGAAATAGTGTATCGTAGTAGCCATCAAGAAACAGTGTCAGATTTTCAACTATATCTCAGCAGTTTGCGGTATATTTCCAAATTCGTCGAAACGTATCGGTGATTAAAATTTATAATTTGTTTTACACATTTCATTTCCTTTGAAAACAAATGTAGAAAATTAAGGTAAAGTACTTAGTATGACGGAACACAGATCGTCAACCCTATCGAGTGGTAATTCAATCTATTTCGATGCATTTTCAAATCGATGGAGATAGCTCCACTGCCAGATTCTAGGATGTTCCTCCCCTTGCACTTCACGAAAAATATGAAATCAATCACGTCAATCCAAACAGAAATTTTTATTAAATGTTTTGTTCAAACTCGCGTTTTGCAAACAGAATTTATGCATCGAAACAAGCTGTCGAACGGATGGCATCAAAACAGATTCTCGCCTCGTCTCGTTCAAGTGAGTTGGCAATGCAGCTGCAGCCAGCAGCAGGAACATTATAGCTACAAAAAGCAACAAACATCCATCCATCGCATCGGAGCAGCTATGTAGCTTCCCTCTGGCAGGATGCTGCTGGTGTTTGCTCAGACTTTCGAACCAGTTGATGTGAGGATAATGTGACGATACGATGGATGAATTCACATCAAGCCAGGAATCTGAGGTGCAGCAGCCTCGTCTCAAATCTCAGTTTGAATACGAAATTTGCTCGGGAGCTGTTTGCTCATATGTGTATGTTGTTCGGCACACATGGTTGCACTGACTCGACTGAAGGCGAATGTGCGTTTTCCGTCTGAACTTATTTCGATAGATTTACCCTTTTTGTTCTGATAATTCTTCTGAGAATCGCTGATTTTCAGTATTGTGGTATAGAATATGTTGATTCTTCAGATATATTCGATTATAATCAAAAATAAATAATTCTGATGATAATGATAATGATGATGATGAGATACTACCATCTATTGTAGCAAGGTAACTTTCCATAGCAGTGGAATAATCTGAAAAACGATTTGATCAGGATTCTATTGTTGTTTGTGATCATCAAGCTCCTGTATGAAGGGCGAAAAACGTTTGGGTTGGCCCGTAAGCAGATACACTTACGCGAAAGCAGCGAATATAGGGAAGAGAATCTCCTTCCAAAAGCAAGTTCACCAGAACAGCATTAGAATCGAGCCCTCGATTGACAAAATAAACCCAATAGATGGGGTCAAAGAGCCCGCCCTCGTTCCGCGATATGTTAACAATAGGGAGGAGGCAGTCCCATGCTCCCTATCCAAATCGTTTCACTTGGGTGCCCTGATGGTCCCTCCCTTTTCCTTTATATAATATGTCGTGGTAATTTGATTGCTTACCTTGTGTTAGAAAATTTGGCTGAAAGTAAAATTGGTTATGGTTTATACCGTGTTTTACTGTGTTGTCTCGGTGTTTCTGTGGGTCCGTGTTACCTCTATCCCTACTTTTTTTAAGAGTTGACTTTAGGATGTATAATCAAAAATGGATAATTCTGTACGCAAACCTCTTTATCTTCATACTGTATTGCGTACTCCACGAACTCACTGCGCGCTTCTTGCACTACATCGTTTGTTGAAGTGCGCCTTGCGTTAAATCGCTTTGGACACCAGCACGTTAATTTCTTGGTTAATTTGTGCAGTTTCTGTAGAAGACACCAAAAAGATTTAACGTAATTGCGTACTTATCCAAGTTCTTTAGAACAATACGTGCGAGAGAGATTTTCGTTCAATGCACAATCAATAAAAATGGTTTGGCCTAACATTAATGAGGTTAGTTCCCATCGGTTCTTTTTAAAAAATAGAGGTTCATTCAATTTTCTTCGAACAAAAGGTTTGTCTCAGTACAGCACGGTGTTTTAATAGCGAAACTTTATGACCAAAAATTTATAAACATCGCCAAATATTCTACTTGGAACTAGACGCCTTACGGGACTTTTGCCGGCGGTTCAAATTAGTGCTCTTGAAAGCACATCCACGGTTCTTAATTGATGGATTTCTTGGCGATTTCTCAGCATCCGAATGTACATTGAGTGACAGGAACAACGATACGCTCATACTTCAAGGCTGCCGAACAAATTTTCCACCCGAAAAGACACTCCACTGTGTCGTGATTCGAGCCCTTGACTTTCGAAAACTAATGCGTTTACTGACTAAGCTATGCGGCAAAACCGGAATGCACAACACTCTTAAATTGGTCCCATCCTCGTAAATGAGTCGTCATACATGTCAAACCCATCGCGCCACATAACCAGCGCTGTACGCCGTGCGCCATACGAGACGCTAGGTCCAACTCAGAGGACAAATCAAACATCGCGTAGCGGTATGATAATGAGCCATTTATGATGAGTAAACTTCGGAGTAATGAACTCAACATTCGAAAGAACACGCAGCAGAAAATTCATCGTTCTTAATTGGTGAACTCACAACCAGAGGGAAAGTTGTTCATGAGCTTCACTCATTACAATGTTCATCCTCTCACTAGGCGCGCATGTTTCTCATTTTGAACCTTTAATCTGAATCCGTTGGGTTGAGCATTATCTCCCAGAAGGATTACTTGTCGTCGAGAATATAATAATAGGAAAAAAACCTCAACATAAAGATTGGAATGAGCTAGTTAGATGGGGAATGCTTGGAAAGAAAGAAGATAGCATCTCCTATCAACTCCGAAGGTAATCCGAGATCGCCTTTTGATAAGTTCGTTTTCCGACATCCGGAACGAAGAATGCATCCAGTGGCCTTTCTGAGGAAATGAAAGTTCTTTCTCGTCCACTTCAATCTGATCCGTGGAAGAGGCAGGTCACGCGGTGTGTTTGTTCAGGTAGTTAGAATGTGAATTATGTCCTAAAGTCAGTGAAACTAATTGTGCCTTTAATTCTATAGTAGGTGTAGCGTATGAAAATTGCTTGGTCAGTGCGGAAATAAATCTGTGCGTTAGGAAAAAAGGAGGTAACTATCTCAGTACTTAAGATGCGCTTATAGATTCGAACAGTCATTTGGCGGCCTTTAGATTTCGTTGTTTGTACTCCAAGTTGGACTGCTTGGGAATCTCAGTCCACTTTGAAGTTTTGTCCTGAAGCGTTAATAAGTGGTCGGGAAAGTTTGTCCAGTGATGATAATAGGTCACTGTAGTGCATTTGCCTAATAGAAAGTCGATCTGCAGTTAGATTTTGTTTTTTGGGAGATGATGGTTTGAGTAGTTTCAAGTTTTTCGCGTCTAAAGACTGGACTCGGAAAAAATGAGACACACAAAAATGATCTCCAAAAATTCAAAAATTCAAGTATCCGATTTAACTTCTCAAATTTTCAAGGATTAAATAACTATATATTAGCTATGTTTTGGCATAACTTTTATATTGAATTACCTCAACCAAGCTGATTGACATTTCTCTTAACACTGCTCATGCGATCTTGGGCGAGGCTTTGTCCATTTTCTTTACACAATATTCCATAGTTTTTCTTCAAAGCTTCATCGGGTTTGAATGTTTTTCCGCTTTTTTTCAACTTCTTTTTCGTTATCGTCCAAAACTCTTCGATCGGACAAAGTTCTGGTGTATTTGGCGGGTTCGCCTCCTTCGGGACCACATTAACGCCCTTCGCTTCGTACCAATCCATTACAGGCTTGGCGTCATGGCACGAAGCGAGGAGATGGAGACACCTGGGTTGCCTTTCACGTACCTCAACAGCTTCCTCCTCAGTTCGTTGTTCCTAGTGCCACTTTTACGACGCGCTGTGCCCTTTCCTCACTCAGAGTATCCTTGTAACGTTTGATCACAAGACACATCGTTGACTTTGGGAATTTTAACACTTTTGCTATTTTTGAGGCAGACCACGAAGGATTCTCTAGATGTTTGTACACAATTAGTTTTCTTTTCTCAAGTTCCGTGATCCGTTTTTTTGAGATGCGTCGATCAAACGAGAAAAGCTTTTCACCAATTGCTTCGTCAATGAAACATCATTAAATGCCTGCCAAATGTGTTTTGTTCCAACCACCAGAGACGTGGTGGTGTATTCAACCGTGCGTCCAGATTTACTTTGAATTGAGCTTTAAGACAGACAATTCATAACAATTTTCTTTCCTCTAAAACAATGGCTTTTTTGTCAAAATTTTACCAAAAACATTAAAAATACGATGTTGAAGGAGATGTTCGCTCATCACCATGAGGCACCAAAAGTGAACAACAATGTTTTTGGCTAGAATTGAAAGATATGAAGAGAAAGTTTTTGATAGTTCCGCTAGTGTGCGGCAGGCTCGGAAACATAGCAGATGTTTTAGGAAAATTGAGCGAAAAGGGCATGTGTACGGTGGTACTCGAGCCAATGACATTTTGCCCTAACATCCCACTGCAGGGTAGGTTAAAGCACGGACTAAGTCCGCCACTTCAACAGGCAAAAATGTCCGGTTGGAAGACGCTCATGTACCACTGTGGCTTGTATAGTTATTCTAGCGATCTATTGTGTGCACTCTGTTTACTTTTGTGATCGTCAGTCGGTGCGAATCAAAACAAACCCAAAAAAGGAGAGAGTTCCTCTCCCATGTGCGCATCAGTAAACAGAGTGCACACAATAGATCTCTAGAATAACTATACAAGCCACAGTGGTACATGAGCGTCTACCAACCGGACATTTTTGCCTGTTGAAGTGGCGTACTTAGTCCGTGCTTTAACCTACCCCGCAGTGGGATGTTAGGCAAAAATGTCCTTGGTTCGAGTACCACTGTATACATGCCCTTTTCGCTCAATTTTCCTAAAACATCTGCTATGTTTCCGAGCCTGCCGCACACTAGCGGAACTATCAAAAAATTTCTCTTCATATCTTGCAATTCTAGCCAAAAACATTGTTGTTCACTCTTGGTGCCTCATGGTGATGAGCGAACATCTCCTTCAACATCATAATCGTTACTCCTCGCACGGAGAATATATAACATAACAATTAATGTAAATTAAAAATACCTTATTTTGGGAATTTGAATATTTAGTTTTAATTTTGTTTTAAGTATGTAAAAATTAATTTATTTTTCAGTGCATTTTTTTTTCATTGACATTTGATTTCCTACCATTTTTTCTCAGACCCTTTTTCTCTAAAACGAACGGTTTCCGAGTAACTGTTTTCCTAAAACTGTTGTATCAAAACACATAAGCCCTTCTCAAAAGTTACTCTTGAGTCCAAACAATATATTCTTATGAGCATGAGCATGATTGACCGCCCGAGGTTGAAACTCCGTTATAGCCAGATCAGCTGTTATTACACAGAGAACCAACAGATGATGCTTGGGACTAACAAACATCTTCAATGTGTCCGTGGTGATCTCAAGCTATTGCCAGGTATTGCCCGGCGCTGGCCCCGTCCGAATGCAGGTCAAGTAAGGAAAGGGTAGAAATATGTTGACATGATTCTCGCTTTATTGGAAGCCGAGAACACCTCTGCACTCCCACGAGAAATCATTGAGATTTTAGATAACAGGATTGGGTAGCAGCAGGGTTCGTTTTGGTTAACGATAAGCTGTCAAGTGAAATATTTGAAAATTAGTACCGATATCTAAATAATACTAGATTCTAAACGACAATTAGACAAACGACTGATTTTCTTCTTTTATCATCTTTCGTGACAAAAGGCACAGTAAATGGCGAGATCTACAAATCTGAGTGCCTCGAGAAGCGTCTTTTGCCGTTCTTGCAGCAGCACGACGAAGTTCCGCTATTTTGGCCAGATTTGGCATCATGCCACTATTATAATAGTGTCCTGGAGTGGTATGAGGCCAATTCTGTCCATTTTGTTCCAAAGGACATGAATCCGCCAAACTGTCCGGAGCTGCGCCCGGTGGAGCAGTACTGGGCAATGATGAAGCGGGAACTTCGGAAGAGCAAGAAGACAGTCAAAGACGAGAAGGACATGTATGTATGTATGTATGTATGTAAGGTAGCCACCATCCCTTCTACGACCTTGTCATGTATGCAGCTCCACTTAATAGCAAGATCAAATTGAGTTACCGGGTTGCATTCACAGTAACGCTGTATGAAGGGCCAAAAACGGTGGGGCGGACCCGTAAGCAGAGACACTTACGCGAAACCCGCGGGAACATAAGATTCTCCTTCCAACGATACAATCCAACAAATCGAATAACCCAATTCGCAATACTCATTAAGCTTTCTACGGGATGGCTTGTTAAGAAGGGCGCGTCACTCACGCTGAAACTGTTGGAGTAGAATTCGCAACATCACAATCGAATCGGTAGGATAAGAAAATGATACTGTTTATTCCCTCCTAGACGCTGGTTGTCATACCACTCCTTTGTCCAATTCCAGCTTGAATGATACCCTGATGCTCCCTTCCTGCCCAATATATATTCAATTTCATGTAATAATATATAAAATATAGTGAATAATAAACTGATAAAAAATATAGTGAATGATTATTATAATGATACATATATGTAAGAATGATAGTAACAATTCCATTTGTAAACCTGAATGTTAAGACAATATAGTAGCTATGAAAAAAAAATTCAAACATATTTTACAATACCTGGAATATCCATGGATGATCTGAAATTATATAGCATATGAAGAATAGTAAATCAAAAATTTCGAAGTGTTGTTTCGTTTCCTCGAATCACAAAAACTTTTTGTAGTGAGTCTCACAGGTACTATAGCAATTTGTATCAAATGAATTTAAATGCAATAATTTCATATAATTTAATATCATAACATAAAATAAAAATTTGACGTTATAATGTAAAAAAAAAAAAAAGAGCAAGCCAGTAAACTATAGTAGAATATATATATATCCGTAACTTAGCTGGTCATCGAAAGATTTCCGCTGTTGCAGCTTCGATAAAATCAATATCTATTAAGAATTTGTTTTCACAGTTATAGTCAAATAACATAATAAGCGTACGTATAATATATATCTGTTATCCACTGGTTTGTAACTGAAAAAAAAAGGTTAGATATGTTTTATTATCCTAAAAGTCTTGGAAAAGCTTAAAACAGCTGAAAATTAGGAGAAATAAATGTTATATAAGCATGAATAATGCCAAAAACGTAGATTAAGTAAAACCAGACAAAAAAAGTCCGATAACTCTTATTGGTCTGGATCTATAAGTGATAATGGGAAACAGGAAAGCAATGATTATAAATTATATAGTTTTGGTGAATAAGGGAAATGTTATTTTCAGTAGAATTTGTCGTACATAATGATTCCTACATTATTTTTTTCAGTGAAAATGGCATAGAATATAGATAATATAGCGAAGGGATGTTATAGATAATACCAATTTTAATTGTATTCACATATCTACAGACTGTGATCCTGCTGCAATAGTGGACTGGCTCGTTCATGCACTACTAACCTTAGATAAATTATCATAACCACCGAAATAACAAAATATATTATAAATTATTTTAAAATACTAAGGAGTTCCATGGATGACCTGAAATTACAAAGAATAGTAAAACTACAATATCGATGTGCTGCTGCTATTGTGAAAAAAATAACTGACTCGGGTCCTGGAATCCCTACTGAGCCCTTGCGGCACGTCAAGCCGGCCAGTTCAGCGCAAGGGCCAAAGACGAGAAGGACATGTTAAGAAAATGGAAAAAAAAAACTGAGAAACTGGTACCGGATGACACTGTAAAGACTTTGATGGAGGGCATCAAGCGAAAATGCGTTCAATTTTACACTCAAGGCTTCTTTTGATTTTTGAAGTAAATATATGTATAAAACTACCCTAAAATTTTGGTTTGATTCTTAACATTATAAGAAAATTGGCATGACATTTTCGGTGTCGCAATAATTTCGTGTTCGCCCTTTACCATTGAGTCCAAAAAATATATCCTTTTGTTAAAATACGTATTCTGTTATACTGAATATGTATTGTTTATTTTAATAATAGTAGTCATCTGACACCAAGGTCTTAATGAAATATACTTAATTCTAACTTAGCTAAACACATTTTGAGATCAAGCGTTCTTTAAAAACATTTGTAGATAAATTAAAGTCAAAAACATGAACATGATATCCAGATTGAAATCGTCGGCTCATTGAATTCACGGGGTCATTGGAGCCATACAGAGTGTTTCGCGGAGTAGGTTGTATTAGCAGTCGTGACCGCAATACTCGTTCTGGAGCATAGATCCTCATACGCTCCAACAAGGCAGGACCATCTATTTCAGCACGGAGTATTTTAGCACCAAATACCGCTTGATTAATCTTACGACGATTCACCAATGGTTCAATGCCCAGTAATGTACAGCGATTCTCGTAAGCTGGAAGGTTCATAGGATCACGCCAAGGTAGGTTGCGCAGTGCACGGCGAATGAATTTACGTTGCACAGATTCGATCCTAGAGATCCACACAGTTTCGTACGGTGACCAAACCACTGATGCAAATTCAAAAATTGATCTAACTAGAGAGAAATAGAGAGCGCGAAGACATGTAGGATCATTAAAATCTTTAGCGATTCTCAAAATAAATCCAAGTTGACGATTGGTTTTGTCAACAATGGCTGAATAATGCAGCTTGAATGTGAGTTGATGGTCCATGAGCACTCCCAGATCCTTGACTTCATCAACGCGCCCAAGTTCTTGTCCTTCAATCGTGTAGTGGTACATGATAGGCTTTTTGAGCCGCCGGTATGAGATAACGCAACACTTCGATACACTGACTTTGAGGAAGTTCAACCTGCACCAATGAGAGAATCCATCTAGTAGTTCTTGTAGTTGCCTGCAATCGGCTTCATTCCGTACTACGAGATATATTTTCAAATCGTCCGCATAAATGAGTTTTCCACCGTTTGCCAAACGGATCGTCACATCGTTGAAGAATAATACAAACAGCAGCGGACCCAAGTTGCTGCCTTGTGGTACACCGGAACACGGAGAGAAAGGAGTAGACACTGTTGATCCAATTTTCACATTAAGTCGTCGGTTGTTTAGGTACGAACGGAGCCAATTACATATTCTGTCTGACACGCCAAGTCGGAGTAGCTTTGCAAGAAGTATGTCGTGGTTAACAGTGTCAAAAGCAGCTTTTATGTCAGTGTATACAGCATCAACCTGAGCTCCACCATCCAAGGCTCCGATACAGAAAGAGGTAAATTCGCATAAGTTACTCTCTACGGACCGCTTGAGATAGAATCCGTGCCGATGTTCTCTGATGTAGTTTCTGCACGAACTGAATAGTACATCATTGATAATAATTTCAAGGCATTTGGATCCAGCCGACAACGAAGTAACTCCTCGGTAGTTTGAAATGTCTACCTTATTACCTTTTTTATGCACCGGCAGCATATAGGATGTTCTCCAGGCGGATGGAAAACGTTGATGCTGAAGTGACTGATTGAATATTGCTTGAAGAGGAGCGACCAATGATGAGCTACACTTTTTGAAAACACACGATGGAACGCCATCGGGGCCAGGCTGATAAGTTTGCTTTAGTTTCAATACGGTTGCTTCGACCATTGGTGCGTTGATGTCGAAAATGTCTAAATCGACAGCGTCTCTCGGCACTAGATCTACAGCAATGCTGTCTCCTCCGCAGTTGGCATCCGAAAACGCTAGTAAATTGTCGAGAGAAAAGCTCACACTTTTCTTCAGTCGTTTGTGCTTTCGACTCTCCTAGGTACATCGAGGTCGGCAAACCACTCTTTTTACGCTTTGAATTTACGAAACGCCAGAAACGTTTCGGGTTCAGCTGAAGATCATCCTGTCTCCGTCTTACAAACATTGTGTACAAGAACCGGTTGTATCCACGATAAATCCGACTGGCTTCGTCAAATTTTCGCTTTGCATACACGCATCTTTGGCGGCAATACTTCCGTAATAACAAGGAGCGCCGTCGTCGCAGGGTACGAAGACGCGCATTTGACCAAGCTGGACTCCTTGGGGGCCGCTTTTGCGGTACAGCTTGACTGATACAGTTGTTGAAGGATTGAAGGAAGTAACAGCATTATCGACATCAGGGCTTTCGTACACCTCGGTCCAGTCAACTTGCGATAGCAGCTCATTTAGATATTCGTAGTCTCCTTGATGAAAGTTTAGCTCAGTTAGATCAACATCCTCATGAAATGGAACAGTGGCCACACAAGCCACAGAGAAAGCGAGAGCTGGATGGTAGCGATCCATTGGAACAACTTCCTCGGCTGCTAATGTTACGAGGCCACTCATGTCCGAGCCATTTGAAAATACGAGATCAAGTATCCGGTCAGAGCAGTTTCGAATTAAATTAAAGGGTGATACGGTCAAAATTTGGTCAAGGGAAAACGCGTGTAAATCGGTGAAATCGTTTATTTAAAAAATCAAATTAAATTTCTTTTTCAAGTTCAATTAGTATAAAATTCAGGAAAAATATTCAGTTAGGCTAGAGCTTTCCCAAATCCGAATTGCCGGGCCTTACGCTTGACCCCTGCCATCAGATTTTGTACAGCCACCTTGTCCACCTTCTTCGCCGCAGAAAGCCAGTTTGCCTTGAACTGCTGCTCGTCCTTAGCAGTTTTTTTGGTCTTCTTTAGGTTCCGCTTGACAATAGCCCAGTATTTCTCAATTGGGCTGAGCTCTGGCGTGTTGGGAGGGTTCTTGTCCTTGGTAACCACCTGCACGTTGTTGGCGCCGTACCACTCCATGGCCTTTTTACCGTAATGGCAAGATGCCAAATCCGGCCAAAACAGTACGGAACAACCGTGTTTCTTCAGGAAAGGCAGCAGACGTTTATTCAAACACTCTTTCACGTAAATTTCTTGGTTGACAGTCCCGGAAGCTATGAAAATGCTGCTTTTCAAGCCACAGGTACAGATGGCTTGCCAAACCAGATATTTCTTTGCGAACTTTGACAGTTTCGTGTGCTTGAAAATATCTGCTACTTTTCCCCTTCCTTTTGCCGTATAAAACTCCTGTCCCGGAAGCTGCTTGTAGTCGGCTTTGACGTAGGTTTCGTCGTCCATTACCACGCAGTCAAACTTCGTCAGCATCGTCGTGTACAGCCTCCGGGATCGCGTTTTGGCCGTCGTATTTGTTTATCATCGCGATTTGGAGTCACTACCTTCTTGTAAGTCGATAGTCCGGCTCGTTTTTGGCTCGATGCACGGTTGTAGACGATACACCCAGCTTATTTGCGGCATCTCGGAGAGATAGGTTAGGGTTTCGCTTGAAACTACCGGCAACTCTCTTTGTCGTCTCAGCGGCTTCCGGTTTTTGATTTCCCCCCGATCCAGACTTCCTGGCTGTCGACAAACGTTCCCCAAACACTTTAATTACATTTGTAACGGTTGATTTGGCAACTTTTAGCGATTTTGCCAACTTTGCGTGTGAGTAGCTCGGATTTTCGCGAAGCGCGAGCAAAATTTTGATACGCTGCTCTTCTTGCTTGGACGGCATTTTGACAACTGAAGAGTGAATTCCAAAATCAAAATAGGAGCAACATTCTACACACACACACACCTTCAAAATGAGGGGTGTTCAGGTTTTTTAAATGCAAAATTGAAAGAAATACGTCAAGTTGATATTGACCAAATTTTGACCGTATCGCCCTGTCAAAATCCGAGAAACGCCATACTGTCAAGAAGTAACTGACTGGCCATTGATGTATGCGACAAGATCGGATCAGCGAAAGCGTACTCACTGCTTGGACTTTTCCAGATCAAACGTGGTTGATTGAAATCGCCCAACAGAACGAGCTCACCCATTTCGCTATGCTTGTTGTGTGTTTCAGAGATGACATCTATATGAAACTGCATTACATTAGTGTCTTGACTTTTATCCGGTGGTAAGTACAAAGTACAATGTATGCGAGATTTCGTTGAAATCCAAGTGGCACGTGACAAATTGTAACATATTATTACCAGTTTCGTCTGAAACTGCTCTATAGAAAATCTTTGGGAATTGTTGTGCGTCGAATCTATGTCAACAATAAGCGTTACACCTCTGTGGATGAGGTAAACACTGCCATCATGGCAACTTGGAATACTGTTGAACCGAATATCATCAAACATTTGTTCCACAGTATGCAAAACCAAGTCTACACAGTCATCAACAAGAATGGAGAACTAATCAAGTTTTGAAGACTCACTGTATAAAGTTGATTGGTTCAAATTTCGAAGGCTACCAGACTAATTCCACACGAAAAAAAAACCGTGAACTGCAGTCATGAATTCGAGAACAAACAAAAATACACCGTGAACTGAATCACGTAGTCATAAACTATATAACGTTTGAAGGGAAATATCCTGAAAACGTGAACTAGTTCACGGTTCGTTTTATAATTTTGTTAACGTATTTTTTCTTCTGTGTAGTACCTGTTTAATATCTCTTTGACGTGTCAAAAATCAATAACGATGTCTTTTGATATGTTTGCTAGTCGCATATATTTTTTTTTTAAGTTATGAAATAAAATTATTTTATTTGAATTGCAATGCTGAGTGTCTCTCCTGAACGCAGTTTACGAAAAGAAAGCGTCAATCGTCAATCACTGCAATAATCCAATTGTTCCGTTTATTTTTGCACTTTGAATCACAGCCTTCCACAGCTCCACAGCTTCATTATTAATTTCAATGTTTCGAATTCAATTTAAAATTATATGCTCTTCAATTCGATAATGGTGGGCGGGTTTCGATGTTCGATGTGTTTTCAAGCAGCACTGGATACGCGAAAAGTTCAGTCAACTGAATAATCGAAACCACCTATAAGCCCTGTATTTCATTTGCCCTACCTATAGAAACTTTGGAAATCCAGCAAATGGAAGTAATGTTTTGCTTTGTTCGGATTGTTGAAAAAAAAACCGAACCGCTTTTAATTATTCCCCGAATGATCTCTGTACGGTTGGTTGGCAAGGAAATGAAGCGTTCTGTGATTGAAATGGAAATATCGAATACAGAAATCACAATCAAACGTGTAGGTAGTAACAGAAATCAATCCCGAGTAATAACAGGTATTTTTTTCCAGCAACTCCTACATAATTGATGTATTTGTTAAACGTGGAAACAATCCCCTGCAGATGTTCAATGGACGGTAATTTTAATTCAACGAACCGGTTGAAAACCTTTGTCCAATATTTTCGATTCGCAATCATATCCGATTCATCCAGACTCACCGATCAAGCGCGATGGCCACCAGGTGGAGGATTGACGCCGTGCAGCACAGGACATCGCTGGAGGTCCACATGTCGCAGAGGTCCGCTCCGAGTCGCCACTCTTTCGACACTTCGTACACGGCTCCCAGGGGCATCACCAAGCAGGCCACCAGAAGGTCCGCCACGGCCAGCGATAATATCAGATGGTTGGCCACACTCTGAAGGTTCCGCTCCAGCAGAATGGCCGCTATTACGAAAACGTTTCCTGGATTGGGAGGGGAGAAAAAAAGGTTGGTTAGTTGAATAGATTTTTATTGCTATTTGTGAATAATCAAACAATATTTCATTCGCTGGCACAAGGGCACTGGAAGCTGACAAACAATTGATTCGATTCCAAACGAGATGACCGGATGTAATCAATCTATTCTAATGATGAATTGCAGATCCTTCCACTGCCCTTTCCAGTTTGGGTCGTTGTTGTTGTTGTTGTTGTTGTTGTTTTGTTATGCTGTGCTTTCGAGAGGATGGTGGTAATCTATTTGATGAGATTTTTCTTTGCTGATTGTTCCTGCCCAAACGGACACACTCGAAACACCTGCTGAACATTGTGCAGCATGTGTTCGGAGCCTGAAAGAGATATAGGCCACAACGCCACAGCTAGATTGATTACGAAGTTATGGTGTGTTTTGTTGACCTGATTGAGGTCGTTTTTGCTTCATTTGCCAACTGCTACAAGGTGACTTGATTGATGCAAAGGGGTAGTGGATATTATCCGGTGATTGATTGTGCCGATAGAGAGGGGTATAACTAGTAGAGTAGTTGAATTGTGTGGCGCAAGCGAAATTCTCGACTTTCTATTGAGTGGAGGGATTTCACTTTCCCGACAGACTATGAAAACTTACCAGGCATGATCACTTAATTTCTTGATTGATGATCATTCAAGAGCCGTTAAATCTGTCCTCAGATTACGGATCAATCCATCTTCAGCGCCGGCAAATATCGGCAATGCACTGTGTTGTGTGAATCATACCGGAATAAAATTAATCAAAACATCAACCCGTCTGGCAGTAATTTATTATACATCTTCCAGCCACAAGGACAATGGCGACAAAGGCCAGACCGAAACAGTTTCGTCATCATCATCATCGTCGTCGTCGTCGTCGCCCAGACGTGTTTCAGCTGTCAGCGGTAACAGTGATGGAGATGGCCGCGGAGTAAATTCATCCTTTCATGTCAAGAAGAATGTTACGGATGATGATCTTTTTATCACTTTGAAAGTGAAAGTCTATCAAGTATCTGGAGCAATCAACTTGAGAGTCAATTACACTGAAACAACTTTTGAGAGAGTGTTTTTTTTACGAATTATTCAGTTTATGAGTCGTTCTACACGTTTTTAGGGTTGAATCATTCTCTAAGGAATTGAATGGAAACCTAGGAAAATTTAAACTA
>JASCZW010010819.1:0-34669 GCA_034211315.2 Aedes japonicus | reverse complement strand
TAAATTTCCAGGCTTTACATATCTGAGTTTCGGTTGGCATATTTAATACACGATACATAAACACATTAAATGTGTTTATGCTTTATAGGTTATTGTGAGGCAGCATATTGTACAATCCATTGTTCAAAATATTTTACTAGTTTTGAATGGGATTACGACTTCGAATTTCGTACAATTTAACAATTTCACTCTTCCACAAACCTTTGTATGCCTTTTACATGCCCTTCCGAATTTTGACAAGAAGATTGTCAAATGCTGATTATTGAAAGTTTATTTGTTTTTAACTGAGCTATGGCCAGTTAGCGAACGCCTAGTTAAAAGCAGCCTAGTTGAAAAGCACCCAGTTAGCGAACAGTTGCTGTACCTAATTTTGATCTTGATAACTGGCCGGTATTAAAGAGCTCAGATTAAGAGGTAAAATACCTAAGCCAAATACCTAAAAATTGCAAGCAAAATGTATCTCGAATAACAAAAATTGTTTCTCGGATACCTGGGAATACCTAAGAGCTACTATTTTGATAATTGTCTTACCTCAATGTGGTATTCGCATAACTGTGGGAATACTTACTTTACACAGGGAGGGGAATAAGGGAGCTGAATGATCAGGTGACTGAACAAAAGAAAGTGGATAGCCAGACTTTTGTTACGAAAGAACAGCCATTGTGTTGTTTTCCGAAGGTTATCAGGAATTTAAACTCATTGCTGATCGTTCAAAGGCGTAGTCAACGTGGTTGGTGAAGTTCAGCCGATCATCGATCAGGACTCTCGGTGAGCGCTTCGATACAATTACATGCCCTCCGACGTTACTCTTCATCCAGCTTTCGATAGCGTCTATGGTCTCAGTCACCGACATCTCCACTTCTTCTAGCGTCTCGCCCATCACAATCTTTTACACATCGTCCACGAACCCAACGAGTTTCACCTTCCCAAGCAACCGCTGATTCAAGACATCCCATTCCCGTAAGGAACGCTGGCTGTCACTTCACGGCTTCTGCTTCATCTTCGCGGTGCAGTGATGGTGGACACGTCGGCATCTACGGATTCTTTATCTTCGTCATGACGACTCGGTACGCATCGCTCCAGCTCCTTGTAGAAATTTGACTTGTAACGCTTGATCGTTTGAATGCGGTGCTAGTTTCTCGGAAAACTGCCATGCGCTCCTCTCTATCCGCCTCCATCCTTGCTTTCTGAGACAAGCAGCGCGTAACGTGCTTAGAGTCTCGTTCCACCAGTAAGCTGAACGCCGTCTGTTACTTGGCTCTCGTTTTCACGGCATCGTGGCGTCACAAACCGTCACAATCCTTCTCGTTAGCTTGGGCGCGTCGATGTTTTTGGCTACGCTGTCCAGCCGAAATGATTCAACCAATAGATCCATGTCGAAGACATTCTTCTTCCACTTACGCTCAACGGTTATCCATCCCTCATGGTTGGCCGATTGTGAATCGGCTGGTGGTCGGTATAAGTATATTCCTAGTCACTCTCCAGTTTATGTTCGCCGTCCGTGAAGAACTGTAGAACGTTACATCGACGATGGGATCCTTCCTGTTTCCCGGAAATGTGCTAACGAAACCTTCTATAGCACAATCGTAAATCTAACTTCTTTCAAGATATAACCTCTTGCGTTGTTTACTCTGTTGCTCCATACTCCGGCCCATGCATTCAATAGACAATTCTCATCACCTGGATCATAGTGATTACCAATATTTGGCAGTCCTTTATTTGTTTGGTCCCTTCAATGTTTTCCACTTGACACTGGAATTCAATATAGGTTGACATTTCCTTAGCACTTTTTTCACCTTGACACTGTTTTTCCACTTACAGCTCGTTTCTTCTTAGTCGTTTATTGTGCAACATGACGTGAAAATTAGATATTTTTCGATTCCAGCTCCATTTTCATTATTTTTCGTGAGATTTGCAACTTCAAAATAGCAAAACGATGGCTACTATGCCTGTTCCTTATCTTTTTATTAAACTTTATTACATAGTTTTGAGACCATAGTTGGTGGATCAAAAATATTGATGGTGATGAGAGTGTACTCATAATCCACGAAAGGATAACCTTTGTCTGTTGAATCATAACAGATGGGAATTTTCTAACTGATGTAGCAGAGTGAGTTGAAATCCCGGATAACCTTCGGAAAACAACAGAGTGGCTTTTCTCGCAAATATGATCAACAATATTACAAATTAATTCAAATTATACAACAAATGAACAGTATGCTACACAAAACCAAATTTTTCAACACAGTAAACTTTCCAAATTGCCTCAAGCTTTTACCCAGCATTCGCTCGAAACTAATCACTATCATACGAACTACAACAACCGAAAACAATTCAAGCCATTTTCATCATTAAACAAATCTGCTCCTTTTAACTTCTCCTACCTAGACCATAAAAAAAGCACATTGCATCGTTTTATCTCCATGGTACGAAGAGATTCGGTCCCCAAACGTCGAGACTGACAAATCGACGAATCCTATCGAGCAGATCTCTCTCCACCACCACAGGAATTAATTTCATTGTCCATGGTGTTTCATGCTCCTTTGTAGAGCTGAAGGCAAACGACATTATTAATTTCCATATGTGGGGCCAGTTGGCCACCAACTATTTGTACGGCACTAGCTTGCACTTGTGGCACCGCTCGGCCCTGGAGGTATGGATGAGTTTTAGGTTAGTTTTTCTTATGTCCCGAGGCAAAAAAATGTGTTGGGTGTGCAGAATAATGTCGAAATAATTTACTATTTCCATCCAGGGAAAACAAGCACCTTGTGGTTAAACGTCTTCTGTATCAATGGATTACAATTGATTGCTTTTTAAATCGTGTAACTAGGTTTTGCAATTCTAGCAATTATTCATGGCATTATTCATGAGTGCAGTAATTACTTTAATAACATTATTACCTGAAGTGAAGAGGTCAAGTGATGGCCCATTGTTTCTCGTAGATTGGATGGGAAGGAATTTGTATCTTTTGAGGTGGATTGGTGAATCTCCTGATCGCTAAGCGTAGTACTCGGGCAATAAATCTCCACAAGCACGGTAGGATAGTTTAGGACGGTGGAAACACTGAAGCGATTCTAAAAGTTTCATGTGCTTCGTTCAGAATAGGACTGGAAAAGTTCATTTAGTATGAATAAGATTTGTTTGCAGGTAGCTCATTTCACAGGTTGAAATTAAAAAAAAATGATGTAAGATTAGAACTTGTAGCATGTTTTCCAATAATGTTGTCTAAGAGTGTGATGTATAACTCCCTTATTTAAGAAGCGGAAGCGCCAGTTACACCGAGACATACTTATTGATGGTTATTCCGAAAGTTACAAAACTAGTAAACTTATAAAATATTTCAATTGAACATAAACAATAATGATACTAAAAGTCGTGGAAAAAACGTGGAAAAACTCCAACAAAGCAAAGTAATCTTCAGTTTTCAAAATATAAGGGGATTTATTGCACGAACTGTACTAATGCGTAACACATCCTTCTCGAGCATAGCGCAATTTTGATTGGCGTGATTTCCTATAACGTCGGTCTCGAGGATGAACTGCGTTAATGGAAGGCGTGAGCATATGGGCTTTGGCTTAGCTGTTGTAACATGTAACATCTCGAATCATGTAGTTACAAAATGTTACATATTACAATCAATTTATGTTTTGTTCAGAATGTAAAGTTATAACGTGATGCACGGATGTTATAAAATGCATCATCAAGAAAAACGTAATCAAGAGAGCGTTGTAACTTTTTCGTCTGAACTAAATATCGACCGTCGAATATAAAACTACTGTTTTCAGCAAAGTGTTGTTGGCTCAGTGAAAAACCCACGGGCAAATGAAATGGAAATAATTGTTTCAATTGTTCCGATCACGGGTTAAGTGATAACAGTAATAAAACCTCGCGTTAAATGAAAAGGTTCACTTAAAAATACCTTATTGTCACCCTCAGAAATGCGGCACCTTTTAAAATATGCATTGCACCAAATTTGTTCTCCCTTAGGTCAGTCGTTAAAGGCGCGGCTACAAAGCAACACCATGCTGACTGTGTGACTGGGTTCGATTCCCGGTCTGGTCTAGGAATTTTTCATTAAGGAAAATTTCCTGACTCCCTGAGCATAGGGTATGATTGTATTTGCCACACAATCATATTTATCCAAAAATGCGACCTGTCATCGAAAGCTCTTAATTAATAACTGTGGAAGTGCATTTAGAACACTAAATTGAGAGCAGGCAATAAGTAGTTCAATTTTTTACTTGAAAATGTCCTACTTTTGCTACCATACAAATTTACATACACAGATAGAAACATTTATTTTTTTGCATTACTAGTCTGCCTGAAAAGTCCCTTTAATTTCCTACAGACGGCGTTAGTAAGCGCCAATGTGAACCATTTTTTATGAGCTTTGCTCCTTGAATGACGACTGTCAAAATTTCAGCCACTTCTGTCCACGCATTCATAAGTGACAGTGAGAAGAGACCGATCAGCAAGTTTTTTAAAAATGGAAAAACCGAGTTTCGAGTTTTGATAAAATACTATTTTCTACACAAGAAAACGACTGCTAAAACCAAAGCCAAGCTGGAAAAGTATTTTCCAGACTCTGCTTTGTCGATTCAAACGATTCATTAGTGGTTTGCTGATTTTCGTTGTGGCCGTACGAGCACCGTTGACGCACCGCGATCTGAGCGAGGGCGAGGTCACTACAACCGAGAACGTCGATAAAATCCATGATATAGTATTGGAGGATCCAAAAGTGAAATTGAGAGAGCTAGCTAATGCTTTAGGCATTTCAATGGAACAAGTTGGCAACATAATGCATTCCGTTTTGGGTATGAAGGAGTTCTGCGCGCGATGGGTGCCGCGTTTGCTTACAATGGACCAAAAACACATTCGTGTTACAAACCTCTCAGGAGAATTTGAGCAAGTTTCGCGCAATGCGAAGGATTTTGTGCGCCGATTCATAACCATGGATGAAACTTGGACCCATTACTACACACCGGAGTCATCGCAGCAGGCAAAACAGTAGGCTTTACCAGACGAAAGTACTCCGAAAACGCAACAATCGGCGGGAAAGGTTATAGCCTCCATGTTTTGGGATGCGCAAGATCGACTATCATGTTGTTTGTGATCGTCAAGCTCATGTATGAAGGGCCAAAACGGTGGACGGGCTCGTAAGCAGAGACACTTACGCGAAACCCGCGAATATAGGGAAGAGAATCTCTTTCCAAAAGCAAGTTCACACTCACAACATTATAATCGAGCCCTCGATTGACAGAATAAACCCAATAGATGGGGTCGAAGAGCCCACCTTCGTTCCGCGAAATGTTAACAATAGGGAGGAGGCAGTCCGATACTCCCTATTCAAATCGTTTCACTTGGGTGCCCTGATGGTCCCTCCCTTTTCCCGTTATATATTATGTCGTGGATATTCAGTATATTTTGTAGTGGTCATTTGATTGCTTACCTTGTGTTAGAAAATTTGGCTGAAAGTGAAATTGGTTAGGGTTTATACCGTTCCTTACTTATGGCTCTGTGTTGTTTCGATGTTACTGCTTTTGAAGTTGACTTTAGGATGACCATATGATATTACTCGCGGTCATAAGATAGGGAAGATAACAGAAAATAAAAAGGATTCATTTTGGGAATATCAGGGCAATGATCCCCCATCGCATCTTCAAGTGATCATTACAAGCTGTCCATTTGGTTCATTTGTCATTTTGCCCCATTTCACCCTAAATCGGTGTGTTTTTCAGTTTTTCTCTGATAACTACACGCAAAAAAGCCGCAGTAGAAACTACCATTTCGAAGGTTAAACTAAGCGCAATCACCAACAATTTTCAGCTATAAATAACTATAAATGCGTTTTATTTTACCATGCCTGCGATTAGATCAACCATGTTGCGGTTGATATCAATATGAGGTCTGTCAAATATACCACAAACGTTGAAGGTATTACTATAAACGTAGTAAACTTGACTGAAATTTCATGGTAGATTTAAAGTTAGGCATATTCGGGTGAAATGGTAGTTTTTACTACAAGATTTTTTCCTGCGTACTGTTGCCGCTGTATTTTTCGCTTGAAAAGGGACATATTGTATGTGAAAAACTCTGAGAAATCGAATGGTGTTGGTATCATGCTGTGAATGGTCCCATTTTACCCTGCACAGGATGAAATCAGTGGCAATCGATTTATTGGCGTTTTTTTCTATAGAAAAGCATCAGTTCATGTATAAATACTAGCGAATTTGAAATAAGTCCGATTACAGCCTCGATTATGCCAAATGTGCGCTGTCGTGATCCAGGCAATGCCGACAAAGTCGATGCGATGGCTTATACGCTAAGATCAGTTTACCCAAATATGAGTGAAGAATACCCATAGTCGCGAAAAGTCACATACCCATTTATGGGTACGTTACTACTTATCCATATTTGAGTATTTTTTTCCCATGCAAATTTACTCAAATATGGATAAAGTCAACTACTGATATATCTCGGGTTTTTTTTATTAGGGCGAATCTGAGATTCTCTCCAGAGCTCACTCTCTTTTATTCGTTACAGCGCTATTATAACCCTTTAGAGGCATTCTTTAGCACATATCGAAACACAACAGTGCTGGCAAGCATACTCTACAAATAGTAGAATGAAAAACGTAAATGTGATTGGAATATAAATGAAAGAGAAGGTAGTCAAAGAGTCTCTCAATGTTGGATTCGCCCTAATGAAAAAAACCCGAATTAATCCACCGATGGTGAGACTGAACCCTTCATACACTTCATCATAATTACGAACTAAAATTTGACCAGCATGGTACTGTATACATATGTTCTTCAGAAATTCCAGGAAATTCCAGGAATATTCTGAATGTCATATTTTCAGTTTATAAAATGAACTGTGTTGTTTATCGATGTGATTAAAATATTGTCATTAATAGTGTTTAGCGACCTGTTTATGTTGAGTAATATAAAAAAGGATATTACATATATTCCATAAAGACAATCCTAAGCATCATTTTTGATCATCAATGTGGATTCAAGATGCTAAATAAGTACAAGTAATTTTTGAATATACTCGTTGCAGTTCGAAACCAAACACTGAAAGGAAAGGCTTGTAAGATGGAACGGATTTGTAAAGCTTGCTTCAGATAGAATTGGAACAAAAACAATTGCCTGTATTTCAATTATTTATAATTCAAGATGTTTTTTTATATTCAAGATGTTTTTTTATACAAATGTAGCGTTTTCTTCATACTTTTAAGAAAATATACGGATAAAATTATTTGTCACAGTTTCAAAGGAATTCTCGATTTTTTCCTGTAACACGGCTCATTAGGCGGCGCACACCTTCTTCGTCCATCGTTTTAGCTATCTTATTCCACCAGGTCTTCATCTGATTGATGTCTTTGACAACCTTTCCCTTTGCCTTGAGTCTCCTCTTCATGATTGCCCAGTATTTCTCAATAGGGCGGAACTGGGGGCAGTTGGATGGGTTAAGGTTTTTCGGAACAACCTGGACCCCTTTCTCTGCATACCATTTTTGAACGAATTTGCTGTAATGACAGCTTGCCAAATCTGGCCAAAACATTACGGGATGGTCGTGGGATCGAATGAATGGCAAAATTCGTTTTTGGAGACACTCTTTTTGGTATAGATCCGACGTCATTGTCTTATTTGTAACGGAAACTTTCGTTTTTTTTTGCCATAGCTGCAAATGCCCTGCCAAATCATGAATTTTCGTGCAAATTTGTCGGCAAAAACAAATTTAAATCTGGCTGGAACATCTCCCCGAGCCGTTGCCAAGTAAAATTGTTGACCTGGGATTTCCCCGAAGTCAGCCTTGACATAGGTTTCATCGTCCATCAGAAGACACCCGTCGAACTTGGTCAGCACCTGGTCGTATAGCTTCCGAGCACGGATTTTGGCCACACTATTCTGTTTTATGGTCCGATTTGGCTGTTTGCTAGCTCGATACGACTTGATTCCTTCTCGGAATCGAGTTCTCCTCACGGTACTATGGACAGCACCGAATTTTCTTTCGCTTTTAGGATTGTTTCCAAATTCGCCATAAACAGTTCACAGAGGAATGGGGATAGAGGATTTCCCATAGGGGCTCCTTTTAATTGTTTATAGAATGATCCTCTGAAAGTGAAGTAGTTCTCTTCCATGCAAAGTCGGGTCAGCTTAAGGTACATCCGTACCTTTTGCTTCCATGTTGTGTCATCTCCTTGTTTCAAAAGCCAATCTTCTAGAAGGTTAATTGCGTGACGTCGAAAGATACACTTCATTGTCATTTATATGACCTGATGACTGTAGCTGTTGTACAAATTCCTGGGAGTTGCGAACTGAGCTTGTTGGGAATTGCTCGGAGATACCTTGAAATTCTTTTACTAGCCATTTTGCTAGCTTATGGGCTGGAGATCCTACAGATGAAACAATCTCCCTCATTTCGTTTCCGGGTTTGTGGACTTTTGGGAGGCCTTTAATTCTGGGGAGGATGGGGTTTGGTTCACGAAGACAGACTGCTGCATCCCCTAATACTACTTTACACTCTTTTAGTGTTTTGTCCACGTGTTTCACCATGTTTGGTAGGGGTCTACCCGAAGCTGCCTATAAGGACCATTACTGATCTTAGAAGCCATCTGCTTGTCGTAGTCCTCCTTATCCATGATGACGACTCTGTTGCCTTTGTCTGCTTTTAGGTAAAAACAGGCTTTGACTTCAGCTCCCTTAACGATGCGAATTTCCTTCTCGTTGTTGTGTTTTTGTTTCTGTCCGTCCTTAATAATGTTCGAAGTGATAGTCCTGGCTGTGTTTTGTAAAGATGTCGGAAGAGTGTTTGTAATTGCTGTCTCCACGTCGATGATGATCTGTTCCACGTCGGGCTTGGTTGTAACCGCGTATCCTAATCCTTTGTTGAGATGAGTCAGTTGTTCTTCCGTGAATGCGGTCGTCGATCGGTTAACAACCAGTCCTTCAATGGAGTGGACCATCGGTGTCGTGTTGATGGTGGGTGTAAGTGTGGTCTGTTCCTTGGTGTGATGTGTGGTCCGAGTCTGTTGGGATTCTATTCTCAGCTTGTTGAGTTTCCTATCGAGAACCGTTCGTTTCCTATTTGATTCGCATTCCTCTGCTACCTTGACTCGGGATAAGAACTCCTGGAACTTTACGGGATACTCCTTGGCTAACTTCAGGTGCAGAGAATAGCACTCCAAAGTTTTCCGGTCCAGTTTGTTGAATAGTCGTTTGATGTTGTCCTTGATGAATTTCTGCTTCCATTTTCCTGACGATGTGGGCGGGTGTCGATGTTCGTATTTTTAATCCCATGACTTACTGGTACAACTTATATTTTAAGCATTTCTTCAGAAATGCTACGTCCTTCCTAAGTGCGGCGATGGTTTTCTTCAATCCGATGAATTTGTTGGGCTCTGACGGCTTGGTTGCCATGATGAATCCTAGAGGGTTTGAGCTGTTTAGTGGAATACCTGTAACTAGAAATTAGAAGAAGATTTAGTATCTTCCATTTAATTCCAACTACCTTTGCTTATCTTCGACAGATACGCGTATTTCGTCTGCAATGTGCAGACTTCTTCAGTGTCTCGTACTAATAACTCGACTGAAAGAAAACCTTCGCCACCTGCCGTATATATACTATTTTCTAAATACAAAACGTTTACCTATCATTATGTTGTTTATACCTATCTTATTATTAGTTTGTCTATACCTATCCTGAGTCAAAAACAAGTGTACTTAATATCTAATTCGCTTCTTTCTCATTTATACCTAACATACTTATTGTGTAGCAGCGGGTACTCCGCTTCGTCGGGTTTGATGTCGTTTGGGTAGTAAGATGAAGAGCCATGTGTAACCATTGCCTTGGTCTTTGTTTAGTAGATTTGTGTTCTGTTGTTTGTTTATTTCTAAGCTTTCTGCGACGTCTAATTTCCAGAGTGTAGATGTAGTCCGTAATATTGTGATGTCATTCGTCGTTATGTCGTGATTTTCCGTGAAGATGTGTTCTGCGACTGTTGATTTGAAGTTATGTGAAATTCGCCATCTCCTTTAGAGTTTGAAACCACAAACACCCAAAGAGTCATCCCATACACTTCAAACCACTCTTTTCAGCACAAAATGGCCACTTTCCACCACATGATCCACCGGATGTTGATCCTTCCTCTCAATAAAACTGGAAAAGCCAAGAATTAGCATATATCTTCGAAACTGCCAGACTCAATGGGTAATGAAAAGAGGACAATCCAAGCGATCATCAACAAAAGGAAAAACATCTTCATAGAAAATCACTAACAACCCTCTCAGACTCACCTGAACCCCTAAAACGTGTATCCGTCCCCTTCGATAAAGACATTACACAAAAGCTTAAACCACGACTTAGGGAATTTGGCTTAGACTTAGTTTTTTCTAGTAGGCACAACCAATTAGCATCGATGTTAGGCTCCACCAAAGACTCAGTAGACACATTAGGCAGAGCAGGGGTATACAGAATCAAGTGTAAACACTGCAGCAAAATATATGTAGGTCAAACAAAGAGAACCTTGGCAACAAGGTTCAAGGAGCATCTAGCGGAGGTAACTAAGGCTGTCAAACAGAACGAGAAAGGAATTTCACATAACTTCAAATCAACAGTCGCAGAACACATCTTCACGGAAAATCACGACATAACGACGAATGACATCACAATATTACGGACTACATCTACACCCTGAAATTAGACGTCGCAGAAAGCTTAGAAATAAACAAACAACAGAACACAAATCTACTAAACAAAGACCAAGGCAATGGTTACACATGGCTCTTCAACTTACTACCCAAACGACATCAAACCTGACGAAGCGGAGCACCCAGCTGCTACACAATAAGTATGTTAGGTATAAATGAGAAAGAAGCGAATTAGATATTAAGTACACTTGTTTTTGACTCAGGATAGGTATAGACAAACTAATAATAAGATAGGTATAAACAACATAATGATAGGTAAACGTTTTGTATTTAGAAAATAGTATATATACGGGAGGTGGCGAAGGTTTTCTTTCAGTCGAGTTATTAGTACGAGACACTGAAGAAGTCTGCACATTGTAGACGAAATACGCGTATCTGTCGAAGATAAGCAAAGGTAGTTGGAATTAAATGGAAGATACTAATTCTTCTTCTAATTTCTAGTTATAAATCATCAGTTTTGTGGGCAAACTTGTAGCCTTTTAGTTTCTCTTTCGAAAGATTTTCGAAAAAATAAAAAAATTTCATGTTACGAGCAAAAAACGAATGGTGTTCTATCTTACAAGCCATTTTTAAAAATTGCAATTTTCTGACTAAAAATAATCAGTTTCTTGGGCAAAATTAGAGCCTTCGAAAAATGTCTTTGGATCCACGAAAAAATAAAAATATATATGTTAAGAGCAAAAACCGGTTCGTGTTCCATCTAACAAGCCTTTCTTATACCACTTACGCCAAACGAACCTGCTCTTATTCTATAGAGTGGCATAATGTGGCATCTAGCCCGCTGTATGGCGCATCTGGTGTGCTATATAAAGCAGCCGACATAACACAATAGAATGCAAGTGTCATCGATTGGTGCGAGTAGTCGTGTCCGGGTTTGAACAGTAACGAGAATATTTTCATTTCACAATTATGTATTTATGTATTTGCTCTCAGAAATTTAATTGATCACATCTTCATGATGGATTATCCAATCATAATTCCAGTTATTTGAGACTTTTATAACTTTCATTTGGCGCTAACAAAACTAAAATCGGTACACAAATAGCTCAGCTCAGTTTGTATTCGGAGACTAAACTGTTTGATTACTATTATAATAGCACTGAGAACAGACATTGATGTTCATATACCTTTTCATGAAAAACATGTGCAAAAGTTAATATGGCCAGCCGGTATAAAAAGCAAGTACAGAGAAAAACAATCAAAAATTTTCAGGTTATGTGCTAGCCTATTTATTGATAAACATTGACATGACAGTTATCGCACAACTGCAGCGCCGCCTACCAGGAGCATAACGACATACATTTGAAATAACGGTTTAATGTTTTACACAAGTAGCAGATCGAAGATGAACGTCTGTTCTCTGTGATAATAGGCCGTCAAGTACTGTTTCGTTCATATCTTCGTAACGAAATTTCCGAATGAAAAAAAATTTAAATAGCGTTCCATGAGAATTATGTAGTTTCCATTTGCCATCAACAGAACTGAAATCGGTTCACAAATGGCTGAGAAACCGATGTGACATTATTTGTAACGCACATACACATACACACACATACACACACATACACACACACATACATACATACAGATATGTGCTCAGTTCGTCGAGCTGAGTCGAATGGCATATGACACTCGGCCCTCTGGGCCTCGGATAAAAAGTCGAGTTTTCAAGCGATCCTAATACTCTTCTATTGGTGTAAGAAGGGTAAAACCCCTAGATATGAGTATGTGCACTTTTAGACGATTAGGGAACGTCCATTAATTATGAGCATGAGCATGAGCATGATTGACCGCCCACGGATGCAATTCCGTTATTGCCAGATCAGCTGTATTTGCACAAAGAACAGATGATGTTTGGGACTAACATACATCTTCAATGTGTAAAAACTGATGACTCATTATAAAGCAATACCGGCGCCGGCCGTGTCCGAATGCTGGTCAAGTAGGGAATGGGAGGGAACGTGTTGACATGATACTCGCTTTTTAGGAAGCCGAGAAATCCTCTGCACTTCCACGAGAAATCACTGGGATGTTGGATGGTTGGGGAAAGGTTAGCAGTAGGGTTCGTTTTGGTTAACGATACGCTGAATACATACTTGCAGCACTTTCCGCCAAAAGCAATGGGCCGCTCCAATGTTACCTGAAAGAGACAAGCATAACGAAAAACAAAACAAAACAAAATAGACAAAATAAAATAAAACAGGATATTAGATATTGTCTTCAAAATTTGGTAGAAATAAATTATTTGTTGCTTTGCAAAGCACCTCTCCTCGATATCCTAGATGTCCAAGTCCTGCTTCCGACACAATGATATCTGTTTCTAATACATTCTTCTTGCACTGATTAATTTACAAACTAATCCTGAACACCGAATCAAAATTCACTTTGGCACGGTTGTGGTATTTTCCTCTAAAGTCTAGTTCTAGGTACTGGCACTTGGTTTCAGGCAACAGAATCAATAAGAATAATAAACTTGGTTATGACCTCTAACTTTACACGGTTGCTAAACATAACATATTCCACAGGTGGGAGTGGTTTATTTCAATGAAATACAATAAACCCACACTATTCATCTTAAATTCATATAACTTAGCTTTTCCAATCCATTAGTAAGAGATAACGGAGGAGGAGATCGTCAAATTCATTAATATTAGTAAACCTACATAATGTTAACACAAGGAGTTACGTCGATAATTACACGACAGCATACGGAACCCTGCACCATTGGTTTAGAAATCGCTTGTTTAAGGCTTAGTGACCTTGAACGCACCCACACTACAGCGCCATTTAAAACAAAGGAGTGTAAGGAAGAAGGAATCTTTTGGAGGAACACAAACTGTCATTCCTCTGCATGTGCTAGAAAGGGAAAGGTGATTAAACGTCAAAAAGCCTTATAGTACCGTGTTGTCACTCTTCAACCAAACCATCTGCTACACCTCTGGATGCGATTCATTGTCCTCAGGGAACACCCATTAATTATGTCACGTAAAAAGTGACTGGAAAGCTAAACTAAAGGATATATCGTTTTCATATAGAATAAAAAGCTGTGGTTCCAAATTAAAGCCTTGGAGGACACCTGCAGTGACTAGAATTGGATTTGGTTTCTTTCCATTGAATTTTATTATTTGTTGGCCGTCAAGTCATTTCAGAAGTCCTGGCTTTAAGAGCAACATTGGTGTATCAATGCGATCAAATGATTTGCTAGAGTCTGTATAGAGCTTTTACGTGGTTTCCATTATCAATGGCATTCAATGAGTAATCTATAAATTCAAGTAGAATTGTCAAGATCGAACGTCTTCTAAAGAAGCCATGTTGCATGTGGGTAATTCTATTTTTAATTTGCAGGAATATGACAATTGCTTCAAAAAGTTTTGGAATACAAGAGATAATGGCTATAACACGATAATTACGTATGTCAGATTTTCGGTCAGGTTT
The DNA here is from genome assembly GCA_034211315.2 of Aedes japonicus. Lineage (NCBI taxonomy): Eukaryota > Metazoa > Arthropoda > Insecta > Diptera > Culicidae > Aedes > Aedes japonicus. The sequence goes on along the minus strand of JASCZW010010819.1, from coordinate 20,519 downwards.
AAAGATAGGCACTGAGAATGAGCTTTTCCATATTTTTGGAAAGTTTCCAGATTCCAATGACATATTGAAGAGCCATCTAAAGTCAGCAAAATGTCCTGTACTTGAATTTAATTGACTCCAGTATCCCTTGATAATTCTGGGTGAAATGCGAAATAATCGCGGTCGCGATCATTTTCTGAAAATGCAAAAATTTCTAGAAAAAAATTGGAAAGAAATTACAATTTTTTTCTTAGCTATCCCAAACATTTTCGTCAAGTAGCATTATTAAAGGAAAGTAGTATATTTTCAATCTAGTTTTTACGTAATTAATGAAGTTCTTTGCGCAACTTAATTTCAACTTCTGTTTTTGCATTATATTCTGCAAATCCATTACTGATAGCTAAATTAAGTTGTTTACATATGTCAAAATACTTTACTAAATCTTCCCTGCTGTTACTACTGTGTTCACAAATTAAGGTGACTTTTGTTATATTTCAAAAAATCTTTATTTAATCATCAAAATCTATTTCGTCCCCTTCAAAGTAGTCCCCCTCTGATGCAATGCACTTATGCTAACGTTTTTTCCAATCCGCGAAGCAGGTCATAAAGTCGGCTTCCGGGATGGCTCTCAATGCGCGCAGCAATTCTCGTTGAATCTCTTCAATCGATACAAAACGGTGTCCTGAAGTGGTCTTTTGAGTTTTGGGAATAGCCAGAAGTCACACGGAGACAAATCAGGTGAATACGGTGGTTGTGGAGCGATATGAGTGAGTTTTTTGAACACAGTAGTATATTCTTTGAATATTTCATGAGCTTTTTGTTTTTGGTTTTTTAATTTTTTATATGACTGTTGTACCAGACTGGATTCTTTGTGTTTCTGAGATGTCGTTTTTTCTGCACAGGTATTTCTTGGGAAATAATTTCCAATAAAATTTTGTAAAAGATATCTACAGTTGTTTCGATATTTCCTTGATTCCTAAGAATCGTTTGCCAGTTGACATTGTTTAACCTAAGGTTAATGGTTTCGTAGTTGGCGGATTTGTATTCAAAGACTTCCTCGTATTCACAGCCGTTGGGTCTTTGATGTTCATTCAGGAACAGAGAATATTCAATTGCTGAGTGAAACGCTTCATTTCTCCAGTCTATGATTCGGTCACACCGAAATCTTCATAAATATTTGTTAACAAAAAGTCCAGATAGCAGTTTTGTTGGATTTTTATGCTATTGATTTGGTTAAGACCCAAAGTGGAAATTAAGTCAAAAATGAACTGTAATGTTGCATTATCCCCAACGACTGGGAGAAGAATGCATTTGTTTTCACAGTCTGGAATAAAGTCGGCATGGCGTAGATTGAAGTCGCCATAGATGTGAGCTTTAACCTCATGAGGAAGTTCAGATAAAATTCGTTCAGCAATTTGGAAGAAGGCTTCATAAGCATTATTATAAGCATGGTCTGGTGGAGAATACACTAAAACACTTACGTGTGTTTCATCTGAATAACGCCGGTAACGCAATATGCACGAACAATAATAATTATCTAAAATGTATTGCAATGCATAAAATATATTGAATCAATGCATACTTTTTATGCATTGCAGGGATTTAAAAGAAATAAAGCGGAGAAAGGAATATGCTCTACAGCATTTTCGATATTCTCCGTGTAGGTTTGATTTAACCCAAACATATTAAGTTTGAATAATTCAATAAATTTGGATGTGCTAATAATTTCTGAGTTACAATATGCCGAAAAAGAACGAGAACTCCGCCGCCTGACTTCTTCTAAGGCGTGTGAAAATTGCTGTCATCTCTGACTACATTGAATGCACTTCCAAAAATTTCTTCACTACTTTCGCTTTTGTCCCAGCTAGTTGCCAGGATAACAAAAAAGGAAGAGCTTTTTTTTCATTTCGACAATAAATCAAAATTTCAGTGGCATTCCATCAATATGAGGAACTTGTTGGAAGTGCGTTTTTTGATAATAAAAATTCTTTGTTTACCTCTGTTGAGAGTACGTCGTTAATTGCTACTTCCAAATAAGGCATTGTAAAAAATACTCAATTTTCAGTAAATGTTTCGTAGTTTTTAAGTTAATATAAAAAAAATGCAATGCAATTGTTAGAAAGGACTGAGTTACTAAATGTCAAGAATTGATCGCTTTTCGTGATGCTCTCATTTTTCATACCCGTAATATGACTGCTACATATGTAGGAAACGAAGACGTCAAAAGTCGTATAGTTTATAGTTTACAAAAGCTACCTTCGAATGCCATTTTATTATTGCTACTATGAATTATAAAAATCACACCTCCCTGATTGATGCATGCAACCATTATTTTAATTACTCAATTATACCGGAAAGGTCGAACGATGAAGGCGTATTTCTTTTACAATACCGAACTTAATTATTCACTATCTTAATATTCCCTTAAAGCTGGTTTACCAAACCGGGAGACTGGCACTCTGTTTATTGCTTTCGAAAATGGATATACTCAAGCGATTCAGAAAGTTCCACGAGCTTCGTTCAACGATCAAGGATCCTCAAGCACACTTTGACGACATGATGGTCCTGCTGAACACAATCGCTAGTAACATTCTCGGTATGGACGTTCTTGATTTGAACTTTTCCTTCGTGAACGCCCGGTACATATTCCTGCTGTTGATTATGTGCAGCTTTCTGTACGCCGATGTGGAATCAGCTATCCTGGCCGGGGACGTAGGAGGCTTCGCCTATAACATAGCGGTGCTCGGCTTCGGAGTGCAAGGGTTCGCAAAGTTTGACGCGTATGTGTACAGGAAGAAGTCAATGAACCGTCTAATTGCCAAAGTCAGTACTTTCTTGGAAAATCAGAAAAGAAACGCTCGTAAGGAGGAGTTCTTGACCGATAATGTAACGGTCATATTGATTGTTAAAAAATTCTATGCTGGTTTGTACGGAACCGTGTTAATTAGTGTTTGGATTTTTGGTCCCATCTTGTCTCTCGTCAGCGGAGAACTGCAGTTATCGTTCGGGTTTCAGTTTTCGTTTATGGATACTACTAAATGGCCTGGGTTTTTGATGACATACTTCTATCAGTCCGTCGCCTCATTGATGGTGATGGTTAGCTCGGCCTGTAATGATATTATTATTGTTGGCATCTATGTCAACGCGTTTGCAATGCTGGATTGCATTATCTCCGATCTTAAGGAGTTGGAAAAGATAGCGCAGTCGGAAAAGAGCCTTGTTAAAAAACGGAGCGCAAATGAGCAAGTCGAATTGATCATAAAACAGCATCAGGATATGATTCAGTAAGGATTGAGTAATGGTTTCGAATATCGCCAAAATCATTTGAACAGCCTATCCGTCGCTCTTTAATGAACACTTCCCCTTTTATTTGCAGATTTCTCAACTTGTCAAACGAAGTTTTCAGCTCATACTTTTTGATGAGCCTTGCTTGCATGACTGCCACAATTGCCGTCTTACTAATCGCTTTAGTTTGGGTAGGTTGGAACTAGCTCGATTGATCACTTAAAAACCAATAGATTAACATTTCCTTGGCAGGTGCGCTGGTATCCGGCCATAGTAATTTGCTACGCTGCTTCGTTTCAAATATTCTCTCTTTCGGTTTTGGGAACTCTTTTGCTAGCGAAGGTAGAAATTTGAGTTTCAGTGAGATTGAAGAGAATTATAATAATGAGTTTTCTAGAGTGAAGAACTGATCAAAGAGGTGTACACGATCACCTGGTATGATTTGGACCTACCGGTTCAACAATCGCTGAGGCTGATTCTGCTCATGTCTCAAAACATAAAGGAAATTTCGTACCGCTTTGGAGTGATGAACATGGAAACTTATCTACAGGTAAGTGAGCATTATAATCCAATCAGCATTAATATATGCCCTTTTTCTTTTAACAGAGTCATAAAATGATCTACAGTTTCTTTACCATGTTGGTTACAACACAGGAGTAGTTTAGGGTTTCCCAACATCCCGTTTTTCTCGACTCTAAAAGACACATATGTATTTGGCAGTTATGGCATAAAATCATCAAGTTATTGATCAATTTTCCTCTCAATTTGCTGTGATTAGCACTTGTTCTAAAGCACTTTAGGTGAAGTTCAAGGAGTGTTCACTTGCAAATAAAGTTATATTTCACACATTAGAAAATTTACGACTGAACAAATTTATTTCAACGCATTAAGCAATAACAGATAATTACTACCGGAAGGAACAGTAGACAGCACCAACCGAGGAGAAAAACTTTCACAAACTTACCAGCATCTCTGCCTTTAAAAGTTCGCTTCATACGTTCTACCACAGGTAGATGCCTCTACAGCAGCCTCCGTCAATAATCCCTTCTAACTAATATTGATTGGCGCTAATCAACGCTGATGATTGTTGGATTTGTACTTATTTTGACCTGCCGACTACCCTCCACCACTTCTCCGATAATCCACGCACCATGACTCGAAACCTTCTCGTACTCTTCGCAGAATTGCTTCGCATTGGCAGATGGTAAACTAACCAGCAGCCCACCGGAAGTTTCAACTGCCTTCCCGGCCACTAGTTTAGCGTCTCTTCCCAGAATTTCCGCAATCTTCTTTACGTTTCTTATTATCGGCAGCGTGTTGATTTCGAAATCGATGCTTGCTTTCTGGAATTTAACCAAATTACTGGCATGACCGTACAATCCAAAACCGGTTACATCGGTGGCTGCATGACCTCCGAATTTGTGCATCAACTCCGCTCCGGATCTATTCAGCCGAGACATTGACTCAACTGCGATGCCATAGGTTTTCTCAATGTCGGACGCACTGAATCGTTCGGAGAGTTTCTTCCAATTGTCCGATTCTTCAATCATCCACACAAACGCATTCGTGGCTAGTTGCGTGCCCAGGGGCTTCGTTAAGACCAGTGAGTCACCTGCTTGTGCATAGTACGGCATGATTAGCTCCGACTTGTGGCAAACAGCCGTCGCAATGCCTCCGATAATGCACCACGGATTCAGCGCAATCGAACCGATTTTAACGCGGGCTTTTGCTTCAGTGGCCGCATCCTGAAAGCCCTTGATGATCATCGGAACTACAATGTCTCGTTCCTGGTCGCTGAACTCCGTCGGAGCCGAACAGATCAGTTTGATTTCATCAATCTCCAATGCCCCTACGGCATACACATCGCTAACCACATTGGCCAGGGCTATTCGGCCCAACATGTACGGATCATCGATTAACGGGTAGAAAAAGTCCACGGTCTGAACTAAATGCAAGTCATTCTTCAACGGTATCACAGAAGAATCGAGACCAATTCCTGATAGAAAAATAAATAAACGCATCTGTAGATAACGACCTATTGACATGACAATCTGTGAACTGGCAGTCCACTTCATAGAACAAATTAATACTAAGAATCACTAATTTAAGAACTACAGACGCCGTCTTCTCCGAAGATTACTTACCAACACCTTCAGCGCTATCAGCATCATTCTTCTTATCATCTTCAACAATTTCGGATTCTCCTACACTACTACTGCTGCTGGCGAATTGTTCGCTGTAAACTCCTCGGAGAAGCCGGTCAAGGACATCCTGAGGAATTTTTGAACCTCACCCGCGCAGCGTTGAGAATTTGGTGAGACGAAAATCACGGCCCAAGCCGTGTTCCGTCGGATCAAACATAGCGACCCTACTAGAGCTTGCAAATCGCTAAATAGTGAAAATATAACGATACATTCTGACAATGAGAAAATTATTCCAAATATGTATGCTTACCTTTCAAGAAATGAACCGATTTCGATTGACAGCCAACGAACGAGGAAGGCGATGAAAATGCATAACCAAAAATAATAAACAAACACTTGTTGCCGGGTGAGCGATGTCAGCTTCCAAGTTGAGATGTTCAATTTATACGGTAGCATTTTATTATTATTAAAATCAGAGTCGATGATGAAGAGTCGCGCAAACAGGCTTCTTTGTTTGGTTGTTCTTCTACGTGTTTATCAACAACCGACTCCGGCAACTCTAACTTTGCATGACTCCATCAGTTTTCATGTGTTGACTCTGGTAATCGTTGGTTTTTATTTACATTTATCTTACGAGTGCTGAGATTCTGAGCGTTCTGAGCAGCAAAGTGGTAAAGGTTGTTCCGTGTTTCCTGTTACACGCGTAGAAGTGGGAAAAATGAAGTGCGCAGCTGTTTTCTGTAAAAATAAGCAAGACAAAAAACACCGAATCAAAAATTTGAGCTTTTTCCGGTACCCGAGCGACCGGGAGCTGAGAGACAAATGGATTTCATTTTGCCGCTTGCCGTTGGATTCGGAATTGTCCAAAAATAGTATAATTTGCAGTGTAAGTAATGATTTGGAAAATATATAATGCGTAAAAATAATTGTGAATATTACAAATGCATTTCAATTATGAAACGGATTTGTATATGGTGACTGACGGTGGCCGATTATTAACTCTCCCGGGAGCAGTCCCGGTTTATGAGAACGTACAAGATATGAATTCACTAACATGCGACGATAATCCATTACTGGTGGGTAAATCAACAGCTCAAGCGGACAAAGCGTAACCTGAATTAAAAAATTAGGAAGGACGCTGAAAATAGCGTGCAGCTGAAGTTGTTCAACCTAGACCAAGTGAGTCTGCTTCGTGGTGATGTTCAGCGTGTTCAGAAGTGGTCGCTTGTGGCACCAAGGGCTATAATTTTCTGCGAAATAAAAACCAATATCCCTTGCCTTCGGTTCGGACCCAGCAATTGCATGTACAGCACTGACACTTTGACACTGGAATACTTAATGAAATTTTTGAGCTTTTGCGAAGTAAAGTGCAGCATATGTCACCCGCAGACCGCCACTGTGGTATTATACACGACGAAATGTCGATCGATCAGGGCCTATCGTTCTGCAACAACAACAAAAAACTGTTTGGTTATACGACGACTCCTGGTTGTAGTATACAGAGTTTGTGCGAAGGAAATGTTAAGATGCTTTGTAGGATTTTAAGAGTAATTCGATTGGATAAAATTATCATTCGATTTGAGTTTAATCAACTTAGCGTGAAAGGAAATAAAAATTGTAGTATGCTTTGCGAAATTCTCTTCATTTCTCAGAATAAACAAAACCAACGCAACGCATTGACATGGGTTGGCGTTGGCTATAAAAACCAGCTAGCTGTGCTGATTCAATTTGTTCTTGTAACGAACTTTGACAGCAACGGACCAGTAGCAGCAGCAGCAAAACTAAAGCAACGTTATCGAAGCTGAACACGACGGTCAGGTCACGACAATGGCACAGTTGGTCGGTACAATTTTGTTTGATTAACAACGCTGCTCACTTGTGAAAGTGCACAAGGATAAACGAGTATACAAAAAAAAATCTTCGATAGAAGGATGGAGAAGTAATATTTACTTCGGTAGGCTCCCTGACGGATATGGGCAGTGGAGTAGGCCAAATGAAATATGAAAAAGGATCCCTCCGACGGAAGGGCGGAGGAGATCATAAGTACCCTCGGTAAGGCTCCCTGACGGAAATGGGCAGTGGAGTAGGCCGAGGTGGGCAAAACAGAACCTCTCCGACAGAATGACGGAGGAATACGAGGTAATAGGCAATGAAGTTAGTCGATGGTGACTCAAGAATGGAATTGATCGACATAATAACTGCCCTTATAAAAAGACCATAAGGGATGTAGTTGAAATCAAAATGTCACCATTTTGCCAGCAAACAAGGGATGGTATTGGAAGGAGAATTAAATTATTGAAATGAATGGCTTTTCAAGGGGTTTTGGAAGTTGATCTTAAGAATGAGCAAACACTTAATAATAAATGATTGTGTTCTCTGTTGTATTTTGCTTTGCCATGAGAAGATGACCTTCTTGTTCTACGATAGTTTTCAATCAGAGCTTGGAAGCTTCAACTGTATAAGCTGTCAGTAACGGTTGTCAATTTCGATTTTCAACTTTGACGCCAAATGCTTATTTTTTCTAAGCTGACATTATCAGACATGTAACAACTGGCCAGTTATGACTGTTACAATCGTTACAGTGACCGTTCTGTATCCTGGGCTTACGTCAATGTTTATGTACGTATTTAAATTCAAACAGTATTGATATTGATGCTCTAGATAATATTACTTGTTTTGTCAAAAACCTGTGAAATTGATATCAAAATTAAAGTTGTTACATGTACATTTTGGACGTCATTTTTTACTCAGAACGATTTTATGTGTAAAGTTGTTAGTAATACAGATTTAGAGAACGAGTGCGGTCTAATATGGTATTGTTAAGAAGCCTATAATTTTCCGATCCGTGTTGAACTATTTAAATTTGTTAACCATTGCATTTTCACGACGCTCTTTTAATGTCTCGATGTATATAAAGCGTGATCCACTTAGTATTTTGCGTCATAAAATGAAACACTTTTTTCAAAAAAGTACATAAGAAAAGCGGTTAAGGTTTCATTCTGCTGTGAATTTCTTGAACTTCAAAGGAAAATACTACGGACAATTATGCTATAGCATTTCGAATGAATTATCAGACTTTTCGCTTAAAACCAGTCATCATTGTTTGCACAATAGAGCTACCAACTTGATATGCCATCTTTTTTTAGCATTTCTGAAAATCAGATGAATTTTTAGATTGTTTTCATCGGCACTTACTCGTACAGCATTCTTGCGCGGCGTTTGGCAATCAGGTTCTGTTTCAGGGTCCTGTTGGGGGTGCTTGTGGTATGATTTGACTACAAATCTTCATGTTGACAGATTCGTCGAACTGTACTGTACGGTGCAGAGAACCTTTTCACGCTTTTCACCCGTTAATACAAAGAGAACCCAGGATTGTTCCGGACTACCCTACGGACCTTCACTCATTGTTTCTGGTTGTTCGTTCTGTTTCAACGTTTGTTTTGTTTTGTGCAATCCAGCGATAGTGTTTCCCTGTAACGTTTCAGTATGGTATTTACAGTCGATTTTGGGAATTTCAGATTATCAACGAGACAGGTTACAGTGACGGTATTGAATAACGTGCTTACGTCAATGTTTACGTATATATTTAAATTCAAACATATCGAATGTTGATGCTTCTAATAATATGGCTTGAGATCAAAGTAAAAATAAACGCTATGATACAAACATGTTGCAAGTCATTTTGACTGAAAACGATTTTATACGTTAAAGTTATAAGCAAGGAAGATTTAGAAAAGGAGTTTAATATGTTTAATATAGTGAAGATAAGAAGCCTGTGCATGCTCAGATCCGTGTTGAACCAAGCTAATTTATTGAAAATTTCTACAAAGCTTTGGCAATGTTGCAAGTTATGATTTTGAGTTTGATTGTTATATTGAATAATGGTGTTGTGAAAAGAATGTTGATGTTTAAATAGGGCAATAGTAAAATCGATTGCAATATGTTGATTTCTGGCAACCATGAAGCGATCAGCAATATGTTTTGGCATGTTTTTTTTTGGAAATTAAGGTTTTTGTTATGTTAAAATCATAGTCTAATATACTTTGGTAATAATTGATAAAACGGGGTTTCCGAACGCATAAAAAAAAAAAAAAAAAATTGAGGTGCTGGCTATAAGCTTTCACGTTGAAATGGTGGCATTCGAGTTGATAAGTATGTTAAATCAAAGATTATATCTATAGTTATCGTTACGTGAAAATGTTGAAGTTAAACAAAAAATATCCCACTATTTTTTTATATAAATATATATATATATATATATATATATATATATATATATATATATATATATATATATATATATATATATATATATATATATATACATATATATTAGATTGCAGGTAGACTACAAAGGATTTATTTGATAAATTATAAATTTGAATATAATAGTAATGCTGACCTATGCTCATCTTGAAGACAATAGTGAAGTTTTTATTTAAAGTACGTTAGTTGTGTAAATTTGTGTACAGATATTAAGATACTAATGAGACTAATTATATACTTGTCAGACTGTTATTAAATTTGTTGAATATTTGTGGCAGATACTGATTTTAACGATTTGCTTATGGAAAACAGAATTTGCATGTAACATTTGCAATAGATTAAGGACATGATTAGACATTATAAGCTCAAAGATTCAGATTTTCTAATTCATGAAGCGACAATGAGAAAATTGAAATTTATATCATTCATGGAACTGATAATTTGAAGCTGAACTTTAAAATTAAATTTATAAAACAAAAAAGCTACATTACGCGTATGCTAACCAACAAAGTAAAGAAAATGATACATATTTTTTATAATACATTCAATAACAATAACAGCTCAAAATAAAAAATAAATAAAATCAGAGTTGACGAGGGGGGGATTGTAGTATACAGAGTTTGTGCGAAGGAAATGTTAAGATGCTTTGTAGGATTTTAAGAGTAATTCGATTGGATAAAATTATCATTCGATTTGAGTTTAATCAACTTAGCGTGAAAGGAAATAAAAATTGTAGTATGCTTTGCGAAATTCTCTTCACTTCCTAAGAATAAACAAAACCAACGCAACGCATTGACATGGGTTGGCGTTGGCTATAAAAACCAGCTAGCTGTGCTGATTCAATTCATTCTTGTAACGAACTTTGACAGCAACGGACCAGTAGCAGCAGCAGCAAAACTAAAGCAACGTTATCGAAGCTGAACACGACGATCACGCCAAAAAGCAACACATAGGTTGGTGGTGATGCTAGTTGGGGTGCACAATCGATGGAAGCAGGTAGAGGCGTACCACTTCACCGGCCACACGATACCAGCAGATTTCCAAAAGACCCTTGTTATCGATGTCATCCACTGCGCCGAAGAAGTGGGATTAAAGGTTCACTTTGTCACTACAGATTGTGGACCAAATAACCAAATAAATTAAATTTGACTTCATTCGCAACATTATTTTTTCTTCTCTTTTCCGTCATAATTATGGAAAAATATCATCGCGAGATAACAACACTCCTCACTGATCCAAACGTTTTTGTTTGTTTTGTTCGATAGGTAGCATGTTTGTTTTGATCGATAGGTAGCATCGGTTTCACTCTTTGCGCGACTCTTCTTTACCGACTCTGATTAAAATGATCTCTATTTCTTTGTTTGGTGGTTTAACTCTATCACAGATGCAGGATTTTTTTTTGTTTTGCTTTTGTGCGATGTGCGCACGCTTAGTAGATAGAAAGAAGATTTTAAAGATTTTGATGAAGATTTTAAAGATTTACTGCAAAAAGATGCAGCACGATGCAAGTTGATGGATTAAGATTCACAAGCTGAAACAAGATTTTTCAAAGATGCGAATCAATCGTGGGATTTTTCGAGCAGCGTGGGATTTTTCGATCATCTTGAATCTGGATTTAGATGGTCGCACCCCAGGGTTTAACACGTTCGTAGCTTAAGTGATACAGATTTACCTTTTCAGCTTTGTTTTTGCATATAATAGCATAATTTGTTAAAAAAAATATGTTTAGTCCTATCGGATTTGGTTGTTCACTGATAGAAAAACACCTTTTTAAATTCATAAATTTTCCCTTATGAAGCACCTCAAATGCAAACATATGTTTCTGCTTAAAATTATAATGATTTTTAAAAGGTTTCGTATGAATTTCTTACCATCGTTTTGCACTTTTTGCACCTTAAAGGGCGATACGGTCAAAATTTGGTCAATATCAACTTGACGTATTTTTTCAATTTTGCATTTAAAAAACCTGAACACCCCTCATTTTGAAGGTGTGTGTGTGAGAATGTTGCTCCTATTTTGATTTTGGAATTCACTCTTCAGTTGTCAAAATGCCGTCCAAGCAAGAAGAGCAGCGTATCAAAATTTTGCTCGCGCATCGCGAAAATCCGAGCTACTCGCACGCAAAGTTGGCAAAATCGCTAAAAGTTGCCAAATCAACCGTTACAAATGTAATTAAAGTGTTTGGGGAACGAACGTCGACAGCCAGGAAGTCTGGATCGGGGGGAAATCGAAAACCGGAAGCCACTGAGACGACAAAGAGAGTTGCCGGTAGTTTCAAGCGAAACCCTAACCTATTTCTCCGAGATGCCGCAAATAAGCTGGGTGTATCGTCTACAACCGTGCATCGAGCCAAAAAACGAGCCGGACTCGACTTACAAGAAGGTAGTGACTCCAAATCGCGATGATAAACAAAATACGACGGCCAAAGCGCGATCCCGGAGGCTGTACACGACGATGCTGACGAAGTTTGACTGCGTGGTAATGGACGACGAAACCTACGTCAAAGCCGACTACAAGCAGCTTCCGGGACAGGAGTTTTATACGGCAAAAGGAAGGGGAAAGGTAGCAGATATTTTCAAGCACACGAAACTGTCAAAGTTCGCAAAGAAATATCTGGTTTGGCAAGCCATCTGTACCTGTGGCTTGAAAAGCAGCATTTTCATAGCTTCCGGGACTGTCAACCAAGAAATTTACGTGAAAGAGTGTTTGAATAAACGTCTGCTGCCTTTCCTGAAGAAACACGGTTGTTCCGTACTGTTTTGGCCGGATTTGGCATCTTGCCATTACGGTAAAAAGGCCATGGAGTGGTACGCCGCCAACAACGTGCAGGTGGTTCCCAAGGACAAGAACCCTCCCAACACGCCAGAGCTCCGCCCAATTGAGAAATACTGGGCTATTGTCAAGCGGAACCTAAAGTAGACCAAAAAAACTGCTAAGGACGAGCAGCAGTTCAAGGCAAACTGGCTTTCTGCGGCAAAGAAGGTGGACAAGGTGGCTGTACAAAATCTGATGGCAGGGGTCAAGCGTAAGGACCGGCAATTCGGATTTGGAGAAAGCGGAAGCCTAACTGAATATTTTTCCTGAATTTTATACTAATTGAACTTGAAAAAGAAATTTAATTTGATTTTTTAAATAAACGATTTCACCGATTTACACGCGTTTTCCCTTGACCAAATTTTGACCGTATCACCCTTTATAAGAGTAGTGTGAGAATTTTTTTGTCACAGTGATTTTTTTATCACACTCAACATTGTCCCAAAATTTACATTTGCCGTGGTTTGAGTTAGCGTGCACACTGCTCGGCGAAATGTCAAATTATCCTTCAGCAACTGGTGAATGTGAGGCACCAACAAAATCCAACATCAAAAACAACAAATTATCTTTCCGGATGCAGCACTGAACTCAGATTTTGGAACAAAATCGGCCAACAATGTCACCAGCAGTGAGTACGAAATGAAATGAATATGCACATTCTAAATTTTACTTCACTTATTTTCCGTAGGAAGGATATGTTCTCAGACAAGCCGTTGTGAATTCCCCAGAGACTGTCCTTTTTCACCCGCTTGGAGAAGTATATGAGAATGTGAGAAGCGAGAGACTATTATACGCTCACAGCAGTTTTCGCGAGAAAAGCAACAACGATTTATAATTTTCGGAGAGAATGAGTAGCTGATAAATCGTATCTTTTTCAGTGAATCCTAGATGCCGATAATTATTTTTCACTTACTTTTTGACACCTCAAAATGCACCATTCTTCATGTTTTATGTTGTATTATGTCATTATAATTCGATAATGATGGTCCATGGCGGTACCAGTGTGCACCGGTTTGGCGTTATTTTCGGTTTTTGCTCCTCGTATACGATTTTGGTTTTACGAGCATGTTGTCAGTGAAAAATGTGACATGAGAAAACATTTTCGTTGAATTTTGGAGAGAGATATTTTCGCATACGCAAGAGAGAGGATAATGAGTTATCGGCGAAAAAGGAGAGATGAAAAAGTGAACGGTGCGCCACTCATCGACAACCTGCTTGAGAGAGAGCATGGTTTCCATCTACCTGAGTGAGAAATTCGATCTCTGGAATTCCCCGTTGGGAGCTAATTACCTTTCGCTGCAATGCCGTCAATACCTTGATAGTCAGAATATCGATCTGACTCCGGTATATGGAATCGCTGACAAGGACGTAATTAAAGAGCGTGATAATACTCGATTTACACCACGTCAACTGCCAGAAAAGCTGACTTCGTCTTAGCAACAGAACATGCTTAAAGGTCTACAGGACTTTCAAATGATTATTGTTCAAATCCTGGAAACGCCATATGACGAGCGTACTGCTGCTCAGATTCCGGTAGTGCATCACGAATTCCCCAACGGGTAATTCAGGATTTCGGCCCAGAGCGTTTTAAACTGGCTGAAAGCTTATTTGACCATACGATGCACAGTGGGCAAGAACAGATGAAAACTAAGGAAAAAATCTGTCACTTTTGTCGCTTTTAAGCACGGCTAGTAAACAAGGCCATTTCCGCTTGGAAATTGTCTGGGAAATTGAATGGAACTAGTTTCAATCACCGCACGGATATGGTTGTGGAGTTATAGAGCTTATTTTACCCGGTCGGTCGTTGTTACTGGTGGAAATACTCTGCTGCCTGGCTTCCCGGAACGTTTGAATCAAGATCTGCAGCACCGAGCACCATCCAACACTCGGCTAAACATGATTTCGGCCAACTGTTCCGTAGAACGGCGGTTCGGAGCTTGGTTAGGCGGGTCTATTCTGGCAAGCATTGGAACATTCCAGCAGATGTGGATTTCTTCTCAGGAGTATGAAGAGTCCGGGAAAAGCCAAGTGGAACGGAAATGCCCTGAAATGCAGACAGAGACGGACGATAACAAATAGACTAGAATTTAAGTATGTGTAGCGGAATAAGATTTTATGAATTGTCAAACAGTGTAATTGTATCTATTTGGGAATACAGTTTGAAAGTCTGTCTATAGACTATAGATAGTATTCCTATATAGATAGATAGTATTCCCAAATCGAACGTAAGTAGAAATGTTTTTTTACAAATTCATGTCGGAGAATTTAAAATTGAACTTATGTTCTGAAATTTGATGACTGTTTGAGATAACGATTGTTTTACCTACATTTATTTATGAAGCTCAAGTGCCATAGGCATAACGGAGCCGAGTTTTTTTTCATTTTAACAACAACCTTAACTTACTTTTGGAAAGCCGAAAAACTCGCGACTTGGTCGAGGTTAGGGATCACAATGATTCGGGTAGGAATGGGGAAGTAGGAATCTTAATGTTGGCTTTCAACAGCAGTTTGGCGATGCGATATTCACTTTCACTTTTTTTAAAACACTATTTAAAAAAAAACTTATTCGAGCGTATTAGCATAGACTAACTCTAAGACCAGTAGGTCCCATACAAAAACGATTTTTTTCTTGGCTCAGTCAGTACTAGAACATCGTCCCAAGCTCGGTCCCAAGCTCAATAATGCACCCCTTATAATGAACTCACATGAACACACTCTCAAATACTCTGTCAAAATAACACAGCAAATCAAAACAAAGGCGCAAATATGTATAACAAGGTGCTGGCTTCAAGGTGTAATTCGGACCAAGGAGTTCTACAACAGTGAACCAATTTCAAATCGCTAGTTGCATATTGATTGTTGGTATTAGTAGAACGATTGTGATTGGGAAACTAGGAGAATTTAAAATTAACACTTCATTTGATCACTTTTTAAAAAAAACCTTGAAACACTTTTTCAAATTTTTGCTAGTAAACGCGAGCAAATTCCTTTTAATTCTACTATGAGCTTATCTTTTGACAGATAGGGCTATTTCGTCTGCTACTTACAGACTTCTTCGCGATGCGATATTGTTGCTGTTGGTCTGGCGTAGATGTCGTTGCGTTAAGCTGTAATATTACAATAGAAGCGGTATTACGGGGGAGGGGACGAGGTAGACATGTTAAAACGACAGCTAAGATCAGATCTGGCAATTTCGAAATCGAGGCAATACCAGACAACGTGATAGCGCTAATGGTTATTTTGGGTACGTGCTTTAAGAATTTGTGAGCAAATAGTCAACACTGCAGTGTATAAATTCCTCTGCGTTGTCGCCTGCTATTCCCCGTTTTCCCACTTCTTTTCTGGAAGAATGGTCTTTGAAATGACGAACAGACACCGACAGCCAGCAGCTATAGTTGCCAATCGGTAGTTTTTGTTGAGAAAATCCACCGGAGGAAGCAGTTGTTGGGTCTTCTGTGTCATCATCCATGGTTAGATCAGCATCGTAATTGGTGTCCAGTGGAAGTGGATTCAAATCGTCATCATACCTTTCTTCCGAATCCCTTTCCGTGCCATAAAAAATTCCTCTTCTGTGTACCTACTGGTGCCTGACTCCGTTGCTGGATATCTCTGACGGCGTTTTTTATTCGCAGGTTCGGAATTGTGTTCGAAACACTTTTTTAAAGCCATTTTGTTTTCTGTTCTGTTGATTTGGTATCACATGTAAACAAAATTTAATCATAAATGCGTCATGTAAATACATATGCACGCTAAATGCAAACATAACTATCAATGCAAATTTTTGGGAAGAGCTGAGTGCGAAAAAACTCACTGCACTGCAAGCACAATCTTCACAAATGTCTAGGAATTCGTGAAAATTGCAATACATTTGTAATATTTCTTACAGTGTTGAGAAACTGTAATGATTTACAGTTTTGATCGGTATAAATTTTTACAATTTTCGGTAATTTTCTATAAATTACAGAAATTCTGTATTTTTGATTGCTGGAATTTTTTAAAATGTCATATTATACAAAATTTTCGTTGAAATTACTGTTTTACAGACCGAGTTCAGCAAAAAATTACCGAACATAATGTTGGAAATTTGGTGTGAGACATATCACGCCAACGACTAGTGTCGGTAAACAATTACCGCATACTGTAGAATTTTCTAAGTGTGTATGAATGGATTTTGTTTCACACGACGTTGTTATTGTACGCCTTCAAGCTCTCCTTATCACAAGTGTTGATATATACTAATGGGCAAGTCACTGGACCCATAACCTCAACGTTCAAGGTTTGAATCCATATATTTATTATTTTCAATATCACTATTATTGATAATAATAGTCATAATTTAATATTATGAATAGCGTAACACCACGTTCACACTACAACTTATATTACGTGATATAGACTATCTTGATATCAGCATCTATACATCTGGTTTTCACTGGAAATAATGTACATGGCATTTGATATCAAGATACTCTATATCACGTAATATAGCTTGTAGTGCGAACGGGGTGTTAGTGTATTGTATTATAGTACGTTCGCACTACTGCTTATATTACTTGATATAGAGTATCTTGATATCAGCAACTATACATCTAGTTTTCACCGGAAATAATGTACATGGCATTTGATATCAAGATACTCCATATCACGTAAAATAAACTGTAGTGTGAACGTACCATTAGTCTGGATAATTCATTATGTCGCATATGTACGACTTCACTGTAGCTACACCACTATCTGTATATTCTAGTGCTCGCCGCCAGGTGGCCAAACGCGACGTTAGCCCTAATCTATTTTTTGCATTCTTTTCTGTTTGACATTTGGTGCTGCGAGGAAAGTTATGACAGCAAAGCAGGTTTGTCTCATCAATCGTGTCCGTCGAAGAAAAAAGTGGAAAAATGACCACAGCGCTGTAATTTTTGTGTTTTAATCGTAGTTTATTACATTTTCGACGTCTTAAGTGCTTGTTTACTGGTTGTTCAGATTGAGTGTTTAGCGAAGGTAATATAGTGATTAGTTGTAATGGGTTTTTCGGGGGAGTTTTCGTGAGTTACGAATCGTTCTGCCCTACCCTCTCAGAAATCGGCTAGAATTGATGGATTTCAAGTATTCAATATAATTAGGACATAAAGTTACCGGCAGCGCGAAGAACGAGCTGATATTTTAGCTAGCAAGTGCGAAAATTTCACATTTTTCTAAATCTTCCGGCCGGAATTTAACTAATTAAAAAATTGATGACGTAAATTTTCTCCATTCGTCATGTTTTCCATTGCTTTTTATTCTCTTGCACCGCTGGAAGTCAGAGATAGGGAACGTTAGGATAAGTGAAAAGAAAGATGGATGTAAATAAACAATAAAGTAGTCTACTTCTACGCGTATTGTAATTACGTTTTCGTAACTTGGCTGGTTCTACCTTCTATCAGGTCAAAACTTGACTTAGTCATTTTTAAGGAATCAGATTAGGAAGAATCAAAAGAAAGGAGTGTTCAACACGTAAGTTTCTTCAGGTGAGATTTTTAAGTAGCGAATTCGATCAGTTTGGTTTTATTGTGAACGGTGCTGTAGGAACCCCTGTCGTATTAACACACCTGATACTGTTGAAGTCAAACGTCTTCATATTCACGTATTCCGTTCCTTCGTCAATTAACTCTTACATTTCACCAGACCACACATATATTAATTGAATTCTATTTTCAGGTGTGAACACGAATATCGATTCGGAGTGATAAGAAGAATCTTGCACCATGTCTTCGTCGGCAATTTTCATACTGGATGCCAAAGGGAAGGTGCTGATTTCCCGGAACTATCGTGGCCACATCGACATGGGTGTCGTCGATAAGTTCATGCCGCTGTTGATGGAGAAGGAAGAGGAAGGTCTGATCACGCCAATCCTGCAGACACCGGAGTGCACGTTCGCCTACGTTAAGACCAACAATTTGTACTTAGTTTCGGTGACCCGAAGCAATGCCAACATCGCGCTGGTGTTTGTTTTCCTCCACAAAGTGGTTCAGGTGTTTACGGAGTATTTTAAAGAGCTTGAGGAGGAAAGTATTCGCGACAACTTTGTCGTAATCTACGAGTTGCTGGATGAGCTGATCGATTTCGGCTACCCGCAAACTACAGATAGTAAGATACTGCAGGAATACATTACCCAGGAGGGTCATAAGCTGGAAATTCAACCGCGAATTCCGATGGCTGTAACGAACGCTGTTTCGTGGCGTTCTGAGGGCATCAAGTATAGGAAGAACGAAGTGTTCCTTGATGTGATCGAAAGTGTAAACCTGTTGGCCAATGCCAACGGTAATGTTCTGCGTAGTGAAATTGTCGGAGCAATCAAGATGCGTGTCTCATTTGTCCGGTATGCCGGAATTGCGCCTGGGCTTGAATGACAAGGTCCTGTTCGAAAGTACTGGCCGGGGTAAATCCAAATCGGTTGAACTGGAGGACGTTAAGTTCCATCAGTGCGTGCGATTGTCCCGCTTTGAAAACGATCGCACCATTTCGTTCATTCCGCCGGATGGTGAGTTTGAGCTGATGTCCTATCGGTTGAACACGCATGTAAAACCGTTGATCTGGATTGAATCAGTAATCGAACGGCACGCCCACAGCCGGGTCGAGTACATGATCAAGGCCAAGTCACAGTTCAAGCGCCGTTCGACGGCCAACAATGTGGAAATTGTCATTCCAGTGCCGGCTGATGCCGATTCACCCAAGTTTAAGACTACAATCGGTAGCGTCAAGTACGCCCCGGAGCAAAACGCCATCACCTGGACAATTAAGTCGTTCCCTGTAAGTTTCAAGTTAATTTTCGGTGCATTTCTTGAAGAAGAAGGATCTAATTTCCGTGGATTTCGTTGTAGGGTGGAAAGGAATACCTGATGCGCGCACACTTTGGACTTCCCTAGTGTTGAATGTGAAGATTCGGAAGGCAAGCCGCCAATTCAAGTCAAGTTCGAGATCCCGTACTTTACGACGTCTGGAATTCAGGTAAGATTTTGTGTTACCTTTCTTGATTTCATTAAAATCCACTTATCGAATGCGTTTATTTTGGTAACAGGTTCGCTATCTGAAGATCATCGAAAGAGCGGCTACCAGGCATTACCGTGGGTACGCTACATAACCCAGAACGGCGACTACCAGTTGAGAACAAACTAAGCAAAAGCAGGGCAAACATTTCATACCCCAAATCCCATAACTTACGCATACACAAACACTTAACAATTTTTCCACTCTGGATGCCCCCAGGGAAGATAGCAAGATTCATAACAAAAGACAAGTTGGTCGATGTAAAATTTTACTTTAGTAAATCTATAAGTGCAAAAATTTAATGCAAAGCAAAATTTATGCAAATGCGAACGATTGATACCCGGTACATCGTGAGTAAAGTTTATGTTCTCCGTATTGGTTTTGTGTAATTTTGGTTTTCAATCCAACCTGTTGAAATAAACACGTGAAGGCCTCAGAGAACTCTGTTATATTGAAAGTGACTAATGATGGAAGCAAAATATCATTTAATCGGATGAAGTATTATAAATCAAAAATTTCTACTTATTTTATTGTGTTTAACTAATAATAGACATCGGTTCATATTTCACAAATGAAGCCAACGAGGAATTTTGCTCATTCCGTAGAACCAAAAGAAAGCCTTATTAGGTGTTTTTGTTTAAACTGCTTTTTCTATGTTTCAAAATAGTTTGATTTCCTTTGTTGGAAAATGTGAATCAACAGAAAAGTAGTTCGTTGAATACATTACATGCCACCATGAAACGAAACCACTTACTGATACGTTTCTTCACGCAATAATCTCCACGAAGACACTCCTCGATCGCTCACCTGGCCACGTCCATGCAGGTGATAGGGAAGATTTGGTATCTACCGTAAGAAGACACGGGGAACCTACATAGCCTTCAGTGGATATCAAAGGAAAAAGGAACTGAATACTCAGAGAGCATAGTTGAACAGAATACCCTGTTTGGTGTACACAACAAAAAATATTCAAAAATCGTCGTGGGAGCATCTACCCGGATAAAAATA